>JALBCR010001886.1:0-104070 GCA_030710515.1 Abscondita cerata
CCTAGTTACGTATTGCTCTAATTTTTGTGAGCAAAGATAATAGTGACGTTCTTCAGTTCTTCTTCTTTCTGTTTGGCTTATTTTATTATTTTTGTTGCCTTACATTTTCTAGAGATACAGTATTCGGAAACTGTCAAAAAAGGATTTAAACATAATGATTTTTCTCCGCACTTTCAACGGTACTTTCTAGGAGGACTGTTTGAATAACATTATTTTCAATACAATTAAACAGTTATTCCATTATTACTAAATGTCTAAATAGCAAAATTAATGTACGGACAGGACTAATTTATTATGTTTGAAAGATACAAACATAAAATGAACACAGCAATATTAACACATTCCAGTGTTATTCGATAAGATATTTTGCGGATAAGCGGTTTTTTAAAATGTGGGTAATGAATTCAGAAGTGGAATTTTAAATTGGGTCAATTTACAGCGACAACTAGTAATAAACAGCGTAACCATTTTATTAAGTCATAAGTGTGTAACAAATGTAAACTCAACAGGTCCATCTAGCGGAGGAGATATACTTAAAAAGCACACCAAATATAATATTTTGTTGCATGTTTAATTTAAATTTAGAACAATTACCACTAATATAAATTAAAATAATATGTTAAGAAGAGCTTGTATAATGGCAATAGGGTATTAGAATTGATCTCAGGTAAACTACTTTTAAATTTGAGAAGGTTCTTATATAACCTATTTGTATTAATATAAAGCAGTACGATTATTTCTTAAGGAAATCAAAGAGGTGTCGCCCTAGGCAGGGATACCTTGTAAAGTGTTAGCAACTGAAAACATTTTTCGTCAACTATTTTTTGAGTTAAACATGCAGAACTAAATCGATAGTAGTGCCATCTACGGTACTACATCAATGAGTCCCCCTCTTAAAGGATGAAAACAGCTGTCAGCAACCCGGAAAAAGGGATGTTTTATCTGTAAAAGATCTGGAAAAAGAAGCATGCAACAGAACAGATACATGGTTATGACCATAAGGGAAGCCTACGCCTTATTAAAGGAAGAAAATCCAGAGTGCAACATTGGGAAGTCCAAGTTATATGAACTTCGCCCTCCGTATGTTCGTCCTGTATCAGAAACACCACATAATGTTTGCATCTACAAGTATCACTAAAAATCTGAACTTGTCCTACAGTCTTTACACGCTGTCGTACAGACCTTCCCATGCTTAGGGAAAGATTTAATTGAATCATCTGTGTCACCCAGATTCAGAATGCTGCATGACCAGCACATGTGACAACTGCAGTGATGAAGATGGTGACTGCTTAAGAGCGATGATAGCTGCTGATGCAATGCAAACAAGAATTTCGTGGAAGCTGTGGAGTGATGCGGAGGATAGACCAAAAGTAATAAAGAAAGTGGGGCTTGTTAAAGACTGTATTGAAGAGGTTATCAAGCAGTTTACATACTTCAAACTACATGTATTTGTGAAACGAGTGCAAGCTGCTTACTTCAAAGAAAGTAAAATCAGTGTTGGGGATGGTGAAGCAGTAATTCAAATAGACTTTGCGGATAATTTCAGTGCTGCAGCTCAAGACGAAATCCAAAGTGCTCGCTGGAGTCACCAAGAAATCACTGTTTTACTGCAGCCGCATGGATAAAAGATGCAAAGATGTGCGTAGTTGTGGTCAGTTATGACTTGGTACATGGAAAACTTTCTTGTGTGGGCGTTTATGAAAGCTGTCATCGAACATGTACTCGCACAGTATCCTGGCCTGAGACACGCGAAATTCTTCTCGGATGGTTGTGCAGTTCAATTTAAAAACAAATTCACACTCTCCAATCTTGTTCATTTGGAGAACGACTTTGGAATAACAGAATGGAATTTCTTTGCTTCTTCCCATGGTAAGGGGGCAGTGGATGGGATAGGGGCTACCGTAAAGCGCGTTGCTTGAACAGCTGCAAAATCCAGACGATTTGTGGTTGCAACTGCCCAACAGTTCGTTGATTGTGCCAAACGGCTCGTAAATAGAATTCACGTTCTCCATGTGACGGCTGATGAAGTAGCGAACATGATCTTAGACTTACCGAGCGGTGGCAGAATGTTCAAGCGATTCCAAAGCTACAATCACTACACCATCTTGCCCCACTTACCACAGAAGAACCAAAGCTAGTTGAAGGCCTGACAGCTAGATCTAGCACGAAATCACTGGTCAAAATTCACAAAACTGTGAATCCAAGTGAAATGCGTAACGCAGAATACCCAGCTGATCTCATTCCTACTACCCCGACTCTACCTGGTATAGCAGCTGGTGATTTCGTAGAAATTACACTAACTGTTGATGGTACATCAGTCACGAAGAAGTACTATGCTCACGTTTGGAAGTGAACTCCAAACATTTTGCACATTTGCGTTACATGCACCCAAGTGGGAGCTTCTGGGTATGGCTCCAGAAGGAGGGCCAGTCTTGGGAACCGATTTCGTCAATGACGTACACTAGTTAACCTACACCAATTAACAACAGAGGGCACTTCAAATTTTCTTAAGTGTTAAAAGTTATAATGTAGCTTTAATATTTGAAATAAATAATGTTTAAATTTGCCATATTATATATTGCAATTGACATTATATTGTAGTAAGTCACACCCGTAACATCATTTTCCTAAATTTATGCTGGGTTAACAAGAAGCCAAAAATCTTTAAACGACACGCTAAAATGTAATTTGAACCTTGTAGAAGCTGAAAAAAATATGTGCATTTGTATCAGTAGTCATAATTAGCAGAATACTTAATTGATTAGTATTGATGGATATAACCATGTTCATTTCAGGTCACACCCGTAACAGCACTAATTATATATATTTTTAACAAACTTCTAATTAAAACAGACCAGTGAAATTTTATATCAACTAAGATAAATGTAAAAACTAAATTTTGAATGATTTATATAGAACCGACCATGTTTAAATTTATAAAATGAGTGTACAATTGGTCACACCCGTAACAATGGAATGGCCGAATTACTAATCTACTAGATAAACCACATACTTCACTTTCCAAGTGGTTCTTTAAGTCACCAGAAAAAAAAGAAAAACGTCACTACCATAGTAAAGCAAGTAGTACCAAGATTAAGACAACATACATATGGCGAAATTTTAATAAATAAAGAAGTTCTCGATAGACTAAGGCAAGAACAAGAAAAGAAAATAAAAAAACCGAAACCAGAAAAGCAAAAAAGGAAAATAGGTACCAGAAACCAAAGAATTGCCTTCAGAAGTGACCTCAGAATTGCCAATAAATAAAACGAAAAAACCAAAAATGACAAAGAAAAAAAAATCTAAAAGAAGCGACACATCCAGTTCTTGGGATTGGGAAGCTGAAAAAAATGACGAAGACTCAATGGATATAACTGAGACATTCTTTCGGGATTTAAAGGCTGGAAGTTTTGTTCTTGTTAAATTTAAGGGTGGAAAAAGAAGCACGACGATTTATAAATATGTTTGCGCTGTTGAAAATGTTCCTGACATCAATGCCTTCTATGCTACAAGTGTTCCAACAACTCAAAATGGTAGAATCTACACAATACCTGAAGAAGAAGACCAACTTATTCTCATCACTTATTCAACCCAATGAAGAAACAACTAAACTTGAAAAAACACAAACGTCATCAAAATGGGACTTCAAGGTTAAGAGGGACTAACTCCTTGCTTCGCCCTACGGGCCAAATATAGGCCATGCGTAGAGCCTTGAGGGCAGTTCCCAAGTGCGCTCAAGCATGATTGCACATTACCCCAGAATGTCACCTGATGACCTATGATGACCTGGGTCAAAGTCGAAAAAGCTCTCTGGGAAACTCATCATAGAACACAATAGTGAAAACCCTAGCTCAATATGTTAACTCTACGCTGAATAAATTGGGGATCAAGTTTTTAAAATGGCACAAGTGGTAACTCATACGGTCCAAATTTCAAGGTTTCACTTACATAGATAGTGATATTCAAAAGTCGTAGGTTTAAGAGCTGCAGATGATATTAAACAAAATTTTGCTATTAACTCAAGTGATTTAAGCTATGTCAGATTGATCAAGTATTAGGTGTTTTGCCTTTTCCTATAATAAAAATGAAAAGACAAAGAATCTATTATCAGTTTGAAAAACAAGTTCCCGTCACCTAAAACAAATAGTTAGGTTTTTGTAATTCAGTAATTCAAATGTTTACCATTGCCCCATAAAAATTTGGGCAATTTTTCAGCTGGTTTTCACAGTAGCTGTTTAAATTACCCCAATACCCTAGGGCTAGTGACAGCTTTTTTAAAATGACATAAACAAAAGAAAATCGTGAGTTTTTAAATATTTTCGGACATTTTCATAAAATTTAAGGCCTATGCAATGTAGTAAATAAATTATCTCTAAGATATTTAATATAGAGAAGTTTTGCCACTCAGGTAAAAACTAAAAGTTTTTAAACTTGACAAATGCTTTTACATTTATCTCCTCGATCCTAACACTCAATAGTATGAAAGCACTCGGTTTTACATTTTCCTAAATAATTTTTTTTGGATTTAATCAAAGCACCAAATAAAAACAGATCAATCAAAGTGTAATTAACAACAGGTACTTGATTGAAATAATTTCACAAGTTGCAACTCGAATTGAAGAAACTCACCTATTAAAATCTGGATACTGTGTTTGTAGAAAAAGTTGAGAAAATCGGTTTTCTCAGATTTATTAAGAGATGACAACATGTTTTCAGGATCTAACAGTATCCTTAAAACACCCATCAATTGAACCGCACCACCTAATTCCGGATCCGAATCGCAAATCATTTGTTCAATGATGACGTTCAATAAGATCTGATCCTACAGAAGAAAAAGTTACTTTAATTTGACAATAAATATTGCATATTACCTCGTCAGTGTTATTTCCTTGTTGCAATGTATACTCTCTAACAACTGATGGAGAAAATTCGACGATATAAGTAAGAATGTCTATGGAAGCAGTCTTTGTTTTAGGATCATCAGCTGCAAGAGTAATTTCTAAAGCCTGTAAAATACCTAAATTCGTTAAAGTTTTATAAAAAGTTTCCTTGGCTTGTGGTTGTAAATTTTGGGAGTAGTTGCAAAATTCTTTTAAAAACAATACTAAGTCTCTTCGTTTAACTCCGGAGGTACTAACGTTTGTTAACATTGAAAATAGTTCTGTTAAAAATTTTTCATCTTCCTGCACTAAAGACACAATTTCAACTTTGTTAAAAAATATGAAACTGCTTAAGGTTGACAGCATGTTATCTTCAAAAACTGAAGGAGTAGGTAGAACTACATCTTGTATGTATTGAACACGAAATGTTTGATGGATTTTCAAAAGAAGTTCAGGATTTTTTATAGGTATTGCTTCTTTAAATTTCGCCTGTTGTCGTAAATAATCTCGATGCCTCTTTGGTGTCGGAGATGATGGATCGTATTCCAAACATCCGACTACATCAAAAAGTGTGTCATCCGCAAACATAACCTCGAACAATGCATTCTTATTTAATAAAAAAATATTTTTAAATATGTCATATAAATGATGAAGACCTTCCGTATTTTCTAAATCCTCGCACATATGAAACAAGTTCAGCAATTTTCTTATGTAATTTTCACTTTCGATTGCCACTGCTAACTTTTCTTTTCTCATTGGCGAACTTAAACAGTTACTAAACAACTCACTTATATCTTCTAATCTACTTAATTCACAACTAGGTAGTTCTATTGGCGGTGCCGAATCTGACATGTCATCAAATCTTTCATCTTCTGATTCTTCAACAATGTCTTGTGTAATTTCGACAGAAGGATCTTTTCCTTGTACTTGGCAAATCTTTTCCCATATTTCATCACAACCAGCTTTTTCTTGAAAACTTAAAGCTAAATCGAAATTATCCCCTTCCGACCATACAATTAAAGTGTCTTGTTGTTTTTGATATGCAGTATCTGGTTGTATTTTTGATTCAAGGAGTAGAGACCCATCACTTTCGGCACGTACCAGCAATGATATTCCTTTAAGTCTGTCTACATATGAAGATGAAACATGTCCTGTACCTCTATCATCCCACTGTCGATCTGCATTTAAGGCATAAAGTTTAACTCTCCTCCTTGTATCCGTCATGATGTATATACAAAATTATTTATCTTTTCCTATAAAGTAGTTGATTTCCCGCATTCCGCCTGTAAGTAGATGCCTGAAATACAATAAGCAAAACATTAGAGTTTCTCTATACTACAAATGAAATATTACATATAAAAATTATTAACCAAAATAATTACATAGTTTTCAATTTCGTTCAAATAAAAGTTTTAATTTAAACATAAACAAACCTTAATGCTGTGAAGACTTTACGAATTAATTGGTAGCGATCACAACCTTTATACCAATAGTTTGGCTAATTTACTGCCTCAAACATAAACTCCAATTGCCTACTTAATACTTAAAAATACCTGTGCTACGATATTACATAATACATTAATTTAAAAACGTACAATTCTTTAGAAATTTCAATAATTTTCGATATTTACTTTAATCAAAATTAATTTATTGACGCGCTCTGGTAAATGGATACAACACAATCGCCATCTTGAATCTACAACAACGCTCAAAGGGGTCTACAAGGGCAAAAGCAAGGACAATACGCATACAGCGCCAAATTTGAAATTTCAACTTTCTTTTCATTTTTCCATAGACAAATATATTCGTGGTTTTCTGCAATAGCAATTAATATATCATTATTAAGTAGTAATTCATATGATAAATTTAATTAGGTTTAAATAAATTTAAAAGTGTTTATACACACGGTGTTTGAAAGAATAATTGAAACTTTGAGAAATACCTATTAATGATTTTGTAATGATACACTTACAATAGCAGATTTTCATTTTCGAAACGATTTTTTGATACATTCGTATACATTCGTTAGACCTATTATACAGGGTGTTAATTAAGTACGTCGTCAAACTTCAGAATGATGTTCATAACTCAATTTAAAGACAAAAAGATTCTATAAACTATTTTGTTTTATTATACGTATTATACTAGAAGAAGCAAGTTACTTTTTAACATATACAAAGTCTGATACAAAGAAATATTTTAAAACATTTTAAACCAAAAGTGGTTAGTATTTTACCAGTGGCGTGCCTAGAAGTAACGCCCGAGATTCCTTCATTTAAAAAAAATTATAGTAGGTACTCAATTTTTTCAACAACTATGTTATTTATATGTTTAGTGCATTTTTAGTTTTGGTTTTAGATTTTTTGTACTTTCAAAACATAGCATAATCGCAATCTTATTTTTTTTCAAAATAATACAGTAATAAATGATTATTCAAAGTTTTATTTTTTCATTTTTAAGATGAAAGATCAAGATACGAATTTTGTGTAGGCTTAATTGCTAAACCATAATTCTTTATACATTTTTTTAATAACCCTGTGCATGCCACTGGTAAAATGATACAAACTACTCCGTTGAGTTAAAAGACTTCTCGATTGAAATTTACATTAGGTGCATATGGATTTTTTTAAGGTTACTAAACTCGTATGTCGAACGTAAGGGGATCGTCGTCGGAGTTCAACAATGTGCTTAATTTTTTGAGAAACGGATCCTTAAAAAGTTATGGGGGTTTGAATATCTATTGTTAAGTTTCTGGGAAAAATCAACGTTAGCTCCCTATCACATGAAAACAACTTAAATTGATTAAAACAAATTTACGTGAAAAATAAAGTTTATTTTTATTATGAATGTAATTTTTAAAGAAAAATTGTAATAACTGTAACCTACTAACCAACACCGTTTACTTACGATCACGTGAAAACAACTACAATTAATTTAAACAAAGTACGTGAAAAGAAAAGATTGTTTTAAAATTGTTATTATGAATGTAATTTTTTGAAAAAAAATTGTAATAACTCTAACCTACCAAACAACACAACTTAAATTGATTAAATTTTGGGTTCAAAAAAAAATTTCCAGTTGAGTAGACACCAGAAAAATTGATTATTCTCAAAAAAAATTTCCATAGACTTAATATTAGATATTCAAACCCCTATAACGTTTTAAGAGTTCGTTTCCAATTGAATAGACACCTTAACACTTTATTATTCTAAAAAAATTGTAATAACTGTAACATACCAACCAACACTGTTTACCGCCGATCACATCAACTTAAATTGATTAAATTTCGTGTACAGGAAAAAAATTCCAATTGAATAGACACCTTAACACTTTATTATTCTAAAAATAAATTCCCATAGACTTTAACATTACATATTCAAACCCTTATAACATTTAAAGGGTTTGTTTCCGAAAAAATCCAGCATACTGTTGAACTCGGGGGAAGAATCCCGTTCGATCGACATATAGTAACCCCAAAAAAATCCATGCACCTAAGGTAAAGTTGAGCCGATTTCTCAGTATACATTGATTGTTAACTTCTTAAAGTCTTTTAAAACTTTGTTTTAATACCCAGTATAATAAAAATAAAGCCGTTTAAGATCAATGTTTACATAAAAAAATTATTATCTTATAATTGAGTAAGGAACACCATCCTGGAGTTTGGCCCTATACTAAATTAACACCATATATACAGTGTGGTTTTTAGCAACTGGAGATTCAAAATAGGAATAATATCCTGCATTTTAATGAGCAGTATGTGCCTGATTTATATCAATAATTAAATACATCAACATTTTTCACATAATCATTATATTGTGAGAATTGATCGTGCCGCATTTAGGAAGAAACTGAAATTGTTTATTCAATTTTTACATGACGTACCAAACGTCACAATAAAACAGATTTTGTTAAACATTTTAATGAATTTAACCACAAAATGATTTGTGCATTTAATTGTTGACATAAAATCATGCACTTCGACCTGCTTATTAAAATGCAAATACATGATATTATCCTTATGGTCAATTTTAAAAAGTACATCTTAATCAATGCTAAATAATTACACCTATTTCCTATGTTCAGTTGTAAAAAACTTCACCTGTATACTGATCCACACAAATTTGAAATTTGAAAATTTGTCTATGTTATCTATCGGAGATGGTTTATCTTCTGCATTTAGGGATCTATACTCGCCATATGTAGGTTTAGCTCTGCCGTCTCTTTGGGGACTATGTGTAGTAGCGAACTCCATTAACTACTGGATAGACAAATAATTGAAAGTTTTAAAAGGTTTTCAAACTCTATCTTAGATGCTTTGTCAGGTGCTAATCTCCATGGTCGACTTCATATAGGTGGTCTAGATGTAGTTATAATTTGATGAACTGTGAAGCGTTGTATAGTGCCATTTTGGTAGTGCTAGGATGCTTATTAAGTAGTTAAACAGTTTTTATAGAAGGGGTATTCACCTTACATATTTTACCGTTCGTTGTTAGATTAGAAACTGTGTAAGGCTGTGCAACACGGAAACGTCTGCGCCGGTATCCACTAAATATTTTATATTGTTTTTGTTGGTGATGAATATATGGCACTGCGATGGTCTGGCTATTGCCGCCTGAACAACCAGATTTACTTGTTTTTTGGTATTAATACGGACTGGTGCACTTGCGAGCTTTGTCACCAAATCGATTGTGATAAAAACCAAAAATTGGTTTGCGTGACCGATTCCTTCAAGCTCTGCGCAACCTGCTGTAAAAGAGCGACCATTTTGTTTTCTAACTCTTCTAAACGTTTCGATATACGTTTTTGTCATGTGTATCCGGCGTCTTCAATTTGTTAATGACGTCTCATAATGATGTTATCTTTTCGTTTTTGAAGCTCCTTGTCCAGGACCCACAAACTTGATCAGCAAATATGGCTGTGTTATCTAACGGCGTTGAATATTACTTGGTTGCCGATCTCAAAGTTTCTTCAAATTCGAGTAACTGGCGCGTCTTCTTCTCTTGTGATGTTGATAAGCAACAAAACTCACATTTTATTTTATCGTATTTTCCGTTTGCTGGTGTTGATACCAATATATCTACGATTTCCGATGCAAAACGATTACGCAATAATACTTCCTTTTGTCACTAACCACTTCGTTTAAAGCAAATTGTCCTTCAATTTGCGTCAACCACGCGGAGGGCTGTTCAGGTAAAAATGGCGGTAGTTGAAACGACAAATGGTCACTTTATTTAATAAATTCGGATGCAGATGAATCATTGGGTAAATTCTCAACCGACACTTTATTACACACAAAATTAACTAAGCAATTGTAATTTACAAATATTTTTCCAAATGAGGTCGGTTTCACCAATGTGGTGTTGTCAGTTATAGTTTATTTTAATCAAATATTAGTTATTCATTCATTTTTACAGGACTATATATTACATACATACAAATTCAAGTTCGCGTTCGGAATGAGAGAACAAAGAGCGGCAGCTCATGGCGCACTCGCTTTTATAGTCGTCCGACGGTGTTACACTATTCACCAAAAGGTGTCATGTTAAAGTTAATATTCATAAAATTATTAAAGCTACACTAAAAACTAATATCACCACAATTTCAACTCCTCAATCGACTGTAGAGGTGTTTCATTCTCTTGTAAATAGATACTACCTATTCACTTACACAATATAAATTATTATAGCATTATCAAACAAGCGATCCGTGCAGAATTCCACATCGCCCGGATACTAAGAATCGTGTAAGAGTACATAAAAGTGTCGCGACATAAACAATTTTACAGATAAATTGAAAAAAAATGATACGATGTAAAAAAAAACCCTTAAATAACTGTTTCCTAAAATGTTGCGTTAGGACTACGCACACTTCTTATACATTTTGGAAGACCACTCAAATTTTGATTTTTTGATCAATCGAATCCATCTTGAATTAACGAATATTTCATATCATTGCGTTAAATATGTATCTGCACGTAGGTACTAAATCCACAAACATGGATTGAAGTTTCAAAATACGCCTTGTCTTTGGTCACGGCAGTCCATAAAACTGTCTGTTGATACAACCCCCTATTCATGACACGTAAAATTGACTTTTGTTTGAGACTTAAATGCTGTTCTTAAGATGGAAACGTGTTTTGTGTGTGATCGTAGAATTCGTCCTGGGAACAATCTTCCATGAACAACAGCGTTAATTTTGTTTTCCCAGTGTTGTTGCATGCACCAGGTTTTTCAAAACAAGAATTTATTTATAGAGAAGCTGCGAGACATCAATTATGGATTGCATTTCAAACCCTTTTAGAACACGATGAAAATGTGAATGAGCAGTCGGAAGAAGAAAAAATACATAGATATTATTGTACCTGCAAATCAGGTTCAAGAACTGTAGGTTTTTGTGCACATGTGTCCAGTCCAGTGTACCTACTTAGTTTTTAGGATATACAAGACACGAACAAAATGTAAAATATCCACCCACTGTTACATTCTGTGTTAGATGCTGCAGAGCGAGTTTTGTCATTGTAGAAATATTATGTACTTTTAGTTTATTTGTTTCGATAAGTACTTTGCATTTACCTTGTGTTTCTGGTTCGATTTTATAGTTGCGATTTTCCTGTTTACATTATGTTTACTTTAGTGACTTCTTTCGTTTTCTTGTGAAACTATATCTGACCTTTTCTTTGTGATATTTGTCAATCATAATAGGTATATCATCATCATTATTATCTCTCATTTCAGATTTAATATTTTTATTTTATCATTTTACTCTAGCCGTGAGAAAAATTCTTATTATTCTCCTATGCATTCTTAGAATAACTACACCCAAACGATCCAACCCTGTTTTACTATCTTATTGTTAAAACTTTAACATCCAATTCCATGATTCTATCGCATTTTATTATCTCTCTCTCTCTCTCTCTTACTCATGGTTAGCCCGTTTGAATTTCCTAATGTTTAAATGTTCATAACAAATTTATTTACAGACTTAGAGTTTTGAAGCAATGATATGAAACATTCGTTAATTCAAGACGCATCGATGATATAAAAAAATCAAAATTAGAGTGGTCTTCCGAAATGCATAAGAAGTGTGCGTAGTTTTTTATGATTGACCTTAAAATTCGGTAGTATCTTAAAGATAGTTTAACAATGAACTTAAGCCGCAAAAAAAAAAATATATGTGCAATGGTGAACTCTTGCTCAAATAAAACTGTTTACTACAGCATTATCTTCACGACGGGGTTAAACCGTTAAAACTACACATAAGAAACACAAGACTTTCCTATAGAGATAATGTAAAAAAATTAAATTTTCAAAATATCATAACTTTTTAACGAAACATTTTTGCAAAAAAGAATCGCATATTCCGAATTAGGAGGCGGTTTCCAGTCTATTTAGCTATCTTTTGCCAAAAAATAATCATGTCGCTAAACCGAAGTTGAACTAATAATTTATATGAAAAAGACATGTAAGAAGTTGAAGAAAAGAAGTTATAGCGAATATGGTGTTTGTATTTTTAAAACATTTGTTGAGATTTATATATACTGCAATTCTGAACGTAATATCGTAAAATCGTAAGATGATCGTAGCGAAATATTTTACAGATCAGTATTATTTTCAATTCTATAACTCTGTCCAATTTTTTAAGATCTGTCTGTTAAGATTTACAAGAAACCGTAAATACAGGGTTCGTCAGTGAAGCAGAAAAATTAAAAAGTTTTATTATTCATTTGACGTTTGAGTGAGGGAACTGAATTTAATGATAAATTGTCAGTCATTTAACGCTATTTAGTAAACATGGAACAGTGGTCATCTGCTCATTGTGCTTCCTGTGTTAAGCTTGTATTACATTATACTTTTTTCGTCTAGAAAACTTTGACAAGTTTGTAAACTAGACGGGATACTAAACTAGAAATCCCTTCCAACTTTGTTCGTGCGATTTTATAATTTTATTGCGCAAACTCTATAGAAGTGTTAACAAGTAATTACCAATTTAAGAAAAATAAACAATATTTTGACTGTAATTGTAACGTGCGTTGTAAGACCTCCTAAATAAAATTAAAAACTCCGTGTTTTAACGCTATAACCGTAGAAGCACATAGTAGAAATAAACAAACATCAAAAACACATAAGTAACTAGTTTATGAGTAAGTGTTGGTAGCTCTTGAATTCGATCCAGCGCGCAAGTCTAGTAAGTAAACTTTGATGAAAACTTGGTCCGCTTCTAGTTTCAAAACTTGGACGGAGTTTCCGTATTACATTATCAAAGTTTTGTCAAGTTCATCAAGTTTACAAACTTGTCAAAGTTTCTAGACGAAAAAAGTATAATGTAATACAAGCTTTAAATCGTAAAAATAGTGACTCCGCGACAACCGTGAGAAGGTTATCTCGCAATCGGTTTAATATTCCGCGTCATGGGCGGGCACCGTCAGTTCATGCAATTAAGTTATGGCTATCAACATTTGAAACAGGGTCCACATTAAATTTAAAACATAAAAGATCAGCAAGAAGTGTTAGAACCTAGAAAACATTGATAGAGTTCAAACTGCAATAACAGAATAGTAGATATTGGAGCGCTGAAAAGCCACTTCAGTTATCAAGTGTTATTTATAAAAATAAAATGGCGAGTCTAACTGAACAGAAAACTGTAAAAACATTTAGGTTAAAATAGAAACTTATATAGTTTTTAATTTTCCCGCTTCACTGACGAACCCTGTAGTTACGAGAATCTGTAGCTTACAGCAACACACATAATTGCAAATTAGTGTTAGTGTTTCCTTCAGTCACCGATAGATGGCGGTATGCGTTGGCTTTCCGATTTCGTCATTGATTGAATATCGCGAAATAATGTTACCACACGACGGAACAACGGAATAATTAAAATTTTTATATACTATTTAGTTATACTATTCAGCTTGTTTGAATTAATCTTTAATTTTAAATTGAGTGTTAGGTGTGAAAATAACAGGAAACTAAAATATTATAATAATGTAACACGTATTGCCACCTATCGGCAACTTTGGGAAGTTCATATGCAAATATAGAATCATCTGGGCTTTATACATTCCGGAGGAGATGATGTATTTCTGGTAGTAATAACTGTAAGATTTGAGTAATTATATGTTCAATTATAAAATATAAAAAAATACATTTTCTTTTAAAATAGTTATGTAATAGTTCAGATGAGAAATAGATTTTAACAAATTCCATAAATGATTTAGGTATGCAGTTACTCCCACAGCCACATGTGGCACTACAATTTGTACTATTTTTTAATATAGGGGTTTCATACCTAAAGTGTGATTGTACACTTGTAACGAGAGTAAGATAATGGAGCAACACTTCTTTCAGCCGTTATTGATAATCTAAATACAAGTTATTTTAGCGAGCTAGAGAAGCGTTATATCGATATCTCTTACAGAGAAAATTTACTTTTACTTTTAAATAGTTGGATATTAGATTAATGTATTCCATGATTAAACATTAAACATCTCTTTACATGGTGTTCAGAATTTGCAGATTAATTATTGGATCATTCAATATATAATATGAGTCTTCTTTTAAATGGAACACCATGTATTTTATTAATTCACAGGTAAGAGTTTCATGTATATGTGGACAGAGAACATTGCTAAACGAAGCAGCGATGAAATTGCTAGCATCCTATATAAATATTTCACAGACAGTCGCCCTAAATCAGACAAACTGATTTACAAATAACTGCGGAGGGCAAACCAAAATTGGACGATAATGTACCTTTGGTTCAAGTTTGTCAGAGAAAAAAAATTTAAAACCATAGAGCATCGCTTCCTATTGGCGGGGCACACTCATCTACCTTCAGATCGCCACTTTGCCTACATAGTACAAAAAGTTTTTACCACATATATATTCACCTGAAGAATGGGTAGTAGCAGTAAAAGTATCACTAGTAAAAAATCCATTCCATGTCAGTGTTTTATCACAAAAGGATTTCTTTTCTTTTGCAAAAATTACCAAAAATATGTCAAAAAAAATATTACTGAAACGAACGATTCCATCACATTTTCTAAGATAAGGTGCTTTAAGTTTGATGTGGAATACCCTAATAAAATGTTTATTAAACACCTCTTAAACGAAGATTTCAAAAAGGTAATATAGGAAAAAAAGCGTGAAACTCACAGCAACTACCACAGTTGGTTAATTATTAGAAACAAATTATAAGGAAACGATCAAATTGAATATCAAAAAACTAAAAAACTTAAAGGCACTTCTTTTTTATATTCCTCCAATTCACCATAAATTTTACATAGACCTAGGTTTGGAAAATGTAGTAGCGGAGGAGCAATGCAATGAGGAAGTACAAGTCGAAAATATCGATGGACCCTGAGTTATTGACACTATAGACGAGTTTAATGTGTGACTTTTTTTGTTTTATTATTATTTTTCTCTAAATATAGAACAATGATTCTGATTTTGTATTATTATTCCTTTTCTCTATTGTAAGAATTCAATAATTATGATATCCTAAGTCTCTCTAGATTTTGATTCTTCTACATTATCATAGAGTTATTAGTAATTCTATTATCATTAATACCATTATAATTTGAAAATTAAATTAAATTTTAATTAAAGAAAAAGGTCATAAGCCACAAATTCTTGCGTTTTAATTTTATTCGTAACTAATTTTTTTTGTTTCTTATAAAAAACAGAAATTATAAACATTTGCTTTCAATTCAATAAGAATAAAAACATGTTCACTTTCTTAGTGCGCATTTATCATTTCACGTATGAATTTTTAAATTGAAAAAACAAATTTTGTTTTAACCTCCTTAGTTAAACTTTTTTATTTAAATTTAAAAAAAATAAATATTTTGAAATATATAAATAATATAAAAATAATGCCAAAATAATGATTAAAACTAAATTGTGCAGAAATTGAAAAAAAAACGTTTGAATACAAAATAGCGTTATTTGTTTAGAGTCGTAGAAAAAATCTACAACAATTCTAAGCACGTAATCTTTCGATTATACAAAACTTTCACATCAGTGATTCAAACACTCTTTGTCTTTTGTTTCAATAGTAATATCAGAAAATGACTAAAAAAAAACTATAGTATTTATTCTACTTACATTTTTTTGTCTATTAATTTAGTTTTAACCCAAGAACTTTTTACCCTAGAAGATTACAGTAATGTACATTTAAATTATTAATACTTCATGCAGCATATGTTTTTAATCCGTAACTGCTAGATGAAAAATAAAAAAAAAACTAAATGCTAGTAGGTTCTTGAAACATAGGTAGGTATATTGAATGTCTGAATTACATTAACAGTGAAGTAATTTAGTAAAGTAAAAATAAAAAATAAAATCAATTACGCTACTAATGCTTTGTGCGCAACTCACCCGAAAACTTATACTACAAATACTATTAGAATTAATTAATTAATTGATCATTTGATTTGTTTTGCATTTATTAGTTTATAAGCAATGAAGGGATTGATGGACAGGAATCAAACTTGCTATTTCATCGTGCTCTATATTTTATGTAATACGATGAGATCGAGTGACTTCAAGTTTAGGCGGTTTTTATTCCAGTTTAATTTCAGGTATTACTTGGAGATAAAAATGAATTTTACAACAGAAAAACACCAAAAACTTTACTCGGACACGTGTTTCAACAGCTAAGCTGTCATCATCAGCGATACCGATACTAAAATTAAAAACAACGGGAAGCTTATATATACTATCTGCTTATCACGCATCGTTAAACTTAATTGATTCTTAGATAAGCTTAAATAATTCCGAAAATCCTAATGGACCGTTATCATCATAATTCATAAGCAAATTTCTGTTTTTAAAAATTTCTAAACTTTCATAAGAATCAAGTTCGTTTTTATTATATACCCTCTTAATTAATTCAATGTCGCCTACTCTATGGCCATTTTCCAGCATATGCATGGCAACACTGGACCTATCTGTGCGATGATATTTGACATGAGCTACGTGCTCTTTAAAACGAGTTTTAATAGGTCTCTTGGTTTGCCTTATATATACTCGGTTACAGTCTTTACAATTTATTTTATATATTCCCGATTTATCACACATTTTTATTGGGTCTTTCGGATTGCCTACAAAATTTTGCAAGTTGTTACTACTAGAGGTTACTGTTTTATAATTAAATTTTGAAAATATTTTTGAAGACCTTTTGTGTATGTGAAATAATTTGGTAATTTGACATATTTCTTATCTATTTTGCTATTACTAGTTCCTAATGTTGTAATGTTTCTAATGTTTAACTTATGTTTACGTTTTCTAATTATGTTTGTGACAATTGATTTTTGAAAACCATTGTATGATGCAATCTGCTTAATACTTCGCAGTTCTTTATCAAAATTTTGTTTTGACAATGGGAAATTTAATAATCTGTGAATCAAAAAGTTGAAAGATGACAAATCGGGAATATATAAAATTAATTGTAAAGACTGTAACCAAGTATATATAGGGCAAACCAAGAGACCTATTAAAACTCGTTTTAAAGAGCACGTAGCTCATGTCAAATATTATCGCACAGATAGGTCCAATGTTGCCATGCATATGCTGGAAAATGGCCATAGAGTAGGCGACATTGAATTAATTAAGAGGGTATATAATAAAAACGAACTTGATTCTTATGAAAGTTTAGAAATTTTTAAAAACAGAAATTTGCTTATGAATTATGATGATAACGGTCCATTAGGATTTTCGGAATTATTTAAGCTTATCTAAGAATCAATTAAGTTTAACGATGCGTGGTAAGTAGATAGTATATATAAGCTTCCCGTTGTTTTTAATTTTAGTATCGGTATCGTTGATGATGACAGCTTAGCTGTTGAAACACGTGTCCGAGTAAAGTTTTTGGTGCAGTTTTTGGTGTTTTTCTGTTGGTTAAATAGACGCTGCAGTTGGTGTTCCTTTCCTTTGAATGAATTTTACATTAAGTTTTTTCAATATAACTAGACAAGAAACATAAAATGAATTTTTCGGTCCTCCGTCCATAATCACTGATTTTGCATCACTCAAAAATAGCCAGAAACACCCCTTTTGCTTGGCCTCGGCCGGAAAAAAAGTTACTATAAATGTTGGCAATATGACATTACACTCATAACGCTGAAATCAGTACAATCCTCATACTGGAATACATAAATAATAGGTTGCAGTACTCTATTACATCTTATTTTGAAGAATTTTATAGGCCTTTTAAACGCAAATATTTAAAAAAACCACCTATTTTAATATACGCCAAAATACTTACACCGACCGTGTTGACAGATGCCAAATGACATTACCAACCGAAAATGTTAGACATATAGTAATATTTGAAAATTTACGTTCTAACAAATTTGATCATTTGTCGACCCAAAAATCGTGTGTATCACGTGGCCAGAAACTGTTTTTGCGAGTGCGAGGGTGATTTGCAGGCCAAGACATTAGCGCAAAGGTCAGTTTCTGGCCTAGTCATACAAATAACTATTTATGGTTGCAACGATGCAACACAATGTAAAACATTTTTTGGCCTCCTGGCGTGTAAACGTCAAATTAACATTGAAACTACAAACCCTGAAACGTCATGATTACGTACAGTGCACGCACAGCGTGCGTAAAATTACCCAAATCGTCCACCCTTAAGGTACATTTATCAATAAAAATCTTTATAAAACAAAAATATGATTATTAAATCAGCAATTAGGTACACAACTTTTTTACTGTTAAATGGTAAAAAATAATGTGATTTGGATTATTTTTAATTTCATGTAAATGTTTAACGCCATCTTATGTATTGTGAATTACAGTTCACTTCACGACCGATATTGGCAATTCACAGCAAAATATTTTTTTGTTAATTTTTACTATTTAAAAATCGTCGGCCAAAAAATTTAATACTTACAAATCTTGTGCGTTAAATTATTTTTTGGTCTCCTGAACTGTAAAGCATATTTTTCAGTTGTTCGTACTTGTCTTGAAACTTGATTTTTACACACAATGCGGTAAAGTACGGCTACTATGCGGTAAAGTACCGCTACTATGCGGTAAAGTACGACGCTAAAGTTTTTGCATCTACGCTTTCAATGCATTAGGAAATTAAGAGACAGACTTATACAAGATTTGTTTCAAGATGTTCGCTTCATTAATTGTTATACATGCTCGATATAACAGTTAATACGTATATGTGTTATAACTAGAGTTATTGTGTTAGTTTGTTAAGCTGAAGCAAAGTAATTTTCTAATTTTAGAATTTTTTTGTTGGCCATGGTCATAGAAAAAGTTCAGTATATGCTCCGCTCGTCCCTAAATAAATGTGTCTAAAATTCTGTTTATAAAACTTGTTACATCATATACTATTAAGATACAAGTTTATCTCACACTAAATTTGCAACAATGAGTAAACTGATCTTTATTGTAAAGTAAATAAAGTAAATGTGTACAATGTTTATGTTATGTATTATTTATTTACAATCACCTAAATACAAGCGCTTAATAATTAAACGAGTATTGATTAAGGATGCAAAGTAATTTATTTAATGTTTAATATCAAAATAAATTGAATCGAAAAGAAGATCTGTTTTTTTAAGTTGTTAACATAATGACGCAAATGAATGCCCGGTATCAGTACTATTACAAATTGAAAATAATTATTTTATAGGTAGTGTAACAACGATTTTATTACATACTAGAATAAACCCCAAAAAATTTTTGGGCAAAATTTGTTAATTTGAATGGTTTGTAATTACCAATGTTTTTTAAATTAATTAATTAGCTAATTAGAGTGTATTTTAAGTGGCGAAACCATATTTTTAACCTTCTAAATCGATTTGCCTATCATTTGGTATGTTTTTCAACTCAATCCGACATTTCGTTCTCTACATCTCGGCTTTTATATATAAGCCTACGATATTAACAATTATACTGTAAAAATTGGACATATTTGGTCAAATCCAATACCTTTTGTACAGAAATCCATTTTCAGTTTCGTAAAAATATGTTCCTGGTGAACATTTTTTTCTCGATTTATGTTTCCAATTTATATTTACACAATTTTTGTGCTAAGGATTACCGAGGAACGGTAATTACTATATGGACTTTCTTCAATGTCAATATTAATTGTACAAAAAGCTATACTTAAAAATTGTGGTAAATAACATTTTCTACAACTTTCACATTTTTACTATAAAACCAGAATTAATTGACGGATAGTAGTGTATTATTTGATGTAGATTCTAAGAAAAAAATTTTGCAAAAGTTTCATGGCGGTTACATTAAAATAAAAAGTTTGGACACCTTTAAAAATACTGTCAATAAAATTTCTGCCATATAAGGAGTTGAATGGTAAGAATCGAGTTGAGACACCACATCTCCCAATATAAAATTGTTTTAAAATTCTTTGTGATAAAGTAATTAGATTGGATACACAAATATGGCAAGAAATTTCAGATAACTATGTAGTCAATAATAAAAACAACTATACACTATTAAATTCTCAATTACCTATAAAAAACGATATCCTGGTTGAAGAGTACATTTCCAGAACTTTTAGTACTGGTATTTCCCGTCTCAGAGTAAACCACGGAAAACTTCCTTCTCACCTGCATAAAATCATAAATAATAATACATGTGATTGCGACTTAAACCATATATTCTCTTCATGTTTCAAATATAATACAAGTAGAAAAATATTAATACAAAATCTTCAAAAACAAAAAAATTGAATTTCCATGTAATTTAGTCTACATCCTAAGTTTTAAAAATTTTATAATATACAAAACAATATTTACTTTTTTGAACAAAAATAATATTAATAATATAAATGTACAAATAATGGTTAAATGAGCAATTTCCAAAACTAATTAAAAAAAAAAGATACATAAATATTACAAGGTGAAAAATCTTAACTTATTAAAAAGCAAGCACCTTTTTTGACTATTATCTTATTTTACACTGGAAAATAAATTAAAAGGAGTCACATAATTACGCATCTATGTTACCGTTTTGAAATAATTGACTTTTTCATAAATGACAAACTTGAACTCTTTTTCTGAGGAATGTTATCCTGGCTACTGGATAATATTTCTATGTCCTCTTTACAAACATTTTTAACAATATCAATTAAGCATTCTTATACATTATTAGGTAAACACGACTGAATTTATTAATTATCATTTTCAACAAAACGTTTTTTTTATAATAAAATTCACGTCAGCATTTTTGTAATGACTATGACAATCTTCTATCCCATAGGGAACCCACAAAAAGCCAGTGTGGGGTTATGATCAAAATTCTTTGTTTAATGTACAACGACACTTTACGATCTAAAATTAATGCCAGGAGTTTATTTTAGAAACTATTTACGAAAAAAACTAAATTTTGCGTTCGATTTCTCTATTTACTTGAAATTTATTCTAATTGTTGCATTTACTGTTGTTTATTTTAATTCGGATCGTTGATGATATGTGTTGATTCGGTAGATGAATTTCTGTAGGTATTTATGTTTATACATAAAAGCTAAAAAAAAATAGATATTCGTTACAGAGTTTCAATTTAATTTTAGATTATTTTAATAACATGAAATTCGGAATAAAAAGTATATTCAGAAAAAAAACTAAAAATCACATTTTTCAGTAAAGTTAACTCAAAATCAAATATTATTGGTAGATTGGAATATAGAATTGTTGTAAGTTTTTCGAAAAATGGTCAATTTACGTTGACAAAAATAATGTTCCTAATACCGGATAGGGTATCCGATATTAGGATTACGATATAAAACTAGCCATCGAGGCAGAAATCACAAATGTATGTGTCTTCTTTGTCTATATTGGCGCAGTCGGTATGAGCCCACCTGAAACATTTAGATCACTGAATCCATTGTTCACCCGAGGTATCTTCAGAGAAGAGTCCAGAACAAAACATATATTCTGCTTCCTCTTCCCCAATGTCACAGTCCATGTCAGAATCATCATCTAAAATTAGTACTTCATCTTCTTCAGATGAACTAAAAGATTCGTCATTATTAACACTAGTCTTTCTAACCTTCGTTGTCATTGTCTTTTTAGCAATAGATTTTCCTTTTTTTTTATTTGTTTTTTTAGAAGGATTACATTTGTCTGTTTTCAATTTCGGAATTCCCTTTGAAGTACTTTTCTTTCTCTTCTGTTCTGACAAACTTCTTTCTAAGGCATCTTTATATGGGGTACTTGTAATCACGGCAGCAGATCCTTTTCTGGACTTTCTTTCTTTATCACTAGACTTGTAAAATGAAGTGGTCGGCAAAGGGCTAATATCTAGGGGCCGCACTCTTGGATCTCTGGAATTGGAAATATTTGTAGGAGTCACATGCCTTGGAGGAGTCACACCCCTTGGAGGAGTCACATGCCTTGGAGGAGTAACATGCCTTGGAGGAGTCACTTGCTTTTGTTCTTCAGCATCGGGGAGATTTGTAGCTGAAATTCGGTCACATTCCGCTTGATGGTGAATAGCAAAGTCGTGGTCTCAAAAAATGTGCTTATTAAATGGAAAGATACCGCTCTTTTGAAAACCATTTATAGCGATTTCAGCTGTAGCACATCTTACATACGCTCTTCCAAGCAATTCGCAAACTTGACAGATGGTGACCACTCTTCCAGGGTTGTTTCTCAGCCAATTTTCAATCTCCTGTGAGTAATAGGTTTTAAGAGGACCCATAAATGCAAGGTCTAGCGGGCTGCATTTTGTGAGTAGAATGCGGCAGGAGACATACAATAACCACATGGTTCTGTCGCGCCAAGTTTATCGTGTCAAGGTTTCGCGTATGGGAGTAGTGACCGTCCAAGATTAATAAAACAGGATCAGCTTCACTTGGTTTAGCGTGGCTTATAAAATGTTGTAACCAATTGGTAAAAATGTGGCTCTGAATCCAGCCAGACACATGGCAGGCAGCAATTGTCTCTGGTAGAGCGCCATTGAGTAATTCTGCCTTCATGTTTTTTTGGGGAAATATGACCATTGGAGGCACACAACCACCAGCCGCATTCATACAGGTAACCACCGTCACTAGTGATCCTCTTTCTGCAGAGGTAATTTGCCCCTACTTGCTTTTTAAAGTGATTATCCTGGTATGCTTGGATTGTACATACGTTATACCTGTTTCTTCTATGTTGTATATTCGACAGGGATTGAATTTTACCTTCTCCATCACAGGTTCCAAAATTTTAAAAAAGAGATTTACATTTTCTTCTGTGAATCCCTTGATTCGGGCAGTTGATAAACCCTGTGGTCTCCTAAACGTTGGTTCAGGGTGCCTTTTTAAAAACGAACGCAACCATTTGTAACCTGCTCTTTCCTGATTCTTTGAAAATCTATGTTTTAAATTGTTTCGAATGGCTAATTGAAAGGCTAATCTTCGAATATCAGAAGCTCGCAATCCGTAAAATTTTTATCCATTTCTAGATAATAATTAACCAAATCCGCTTCAATTTCTTTAGGCAACACTGGTGGACGTCCTAGATTGCTTTGAATAAGCTCTTCAGGTGACTTTATTTTGTTTTTACGTAGTCTTCCAACGTGTTCTTGGGTACTTTAAAAGTTCTTGAAGCTAGCAAGTATCCCATTTCTTTATTTTTAACCGCAGTAACAGCTGCAAGCATGGATTTATTATCCACGTCTTTCGTTTTTGTTTGGGTTTCAATGACATTTTATTTCTGAAATTAAGAAAAAGTGTAAGATAGAAAATTAAATGAGCAGGTGTAGCACAAGGATTACAGCATAAATCTTTCTTTTGTCGACAAAAACATAAAAATTTAGTTATTAATAAGGCCTTAGCTACGTAGAGATTATATAGACAGATAAGAAATATTTTGTCCTAATATCGGATATCTGATATTAAGACAACGTGACCATCCGATATTAGGCAAATTGTCTCCTGTTGAAGGTCAAAGTCATGGAACAAAGAAAACTATAATAATCCATTGTCCGCATGCACTGAATTGAAGTAGACATATTATAGACTAACTTAATCTACAGAGACAAATTTGAAAACTTACCTGAATGTCTAAAAGTTACGTTTTTAACTAGCACGTGTAAAAACTGGGAATGTGACAGTTCGGTATAAGTGACTCTAGAGCCATCTATGTTTTATCAGATACACTAAAATATTATTCGGTGGTTTGGGTTAAGCCCCATGCTAAACTGTAGACAGGTTTCTTCGTAATCAGATGACAGATTTTTTTAAAACTGAACTATCCGATATTAGGGCACTTTACTCTATTTTTAAGAGAGCCGATATTTTATCCCCGGTCTTCCCAAGGTTCCGCGCTATCTATTGCCAACCGTTAAAAATCCCTTCAGTAGCTGGCTTAATTTATCGGTAGGTCTATGTGCATTGAACGAAATACGGGACCATTTTCAAATATAATAAGGTTTACAAGGTTAATAAGTGACAAAGTTATCAACCAAGCGTTCCGAAGTGTGATGCCCTGGTAGACTTCTGCGGCGTCCGCTCTCAATTTCCTGTACAACACGTCGAAATAGCGACAACAGACAAGAACGCAACAGACAGAGCCTCCAAAAGTTCTCCGACTGGTTAAATTCTCATTCACCATTTTTACAACGGTCGCTGGAAGAACTCGTATCGCTTTCAACGGGAGTAATTGCCAAAAAATCCGTCAAATGAGATCAAGTCGTTAGCATTGGTCTTTAAGCAATGAGGACCATCTCTGGTAAAAATTTGTTTAGGCAAAAAAGTAGTCGAAACGCGTTCAGAACTATACAGAGGAGACGCAGATTACAATCTAGACGACTTCAGGTATGTCAGCTACAAGCAAACTTTTGAGCAACAAACTTTAACTAGAAAATTAGATCTTTCTACTTTTCCGCCAACCAAAGACGCAGCGCTGCAACACTCCTACAGAGTGTATTACCAGGTAAATTTACAATTTTCAATCTGCAAAATGTGCTAAAGACGGGATTGCTGCAATGAGCCGCAATTTTGCCAACACAGCCAAGATCTGAACGTGGACGATCCAACAGGTATGCATAACCCTAGCTCATTTGCCTAATGAGATATAAACTACGCACGTTAAATAAATATTTTGAATAATGGGCGCATGGCCCTAATTCAACCACATATTGTGGTTATAGATATTTTTTTCGTCATTGTCGTGAATGGCGCTTGGACCGGTCCATTATATGTCGTCATGCAATGGCTGTGCTGTTATATTTTATGTTCTTATTTACCTTCTATAATGTTTACACATTAATTAATATTATTACATATGAATACTAAGGTAGGTAAGGGTTGGCATGTTTAGGTTTTAGTGGTTTTCCTAAACCTTGAAGCAAATGCTTTGCCAAGACGAACCAATCCACTATTCAACACGGTTTCGTCAACACACTATACAGGTTTATACTGATCTTCTGGGGCACCGTACATAACACTTACATCACAATACAATATTTAAAATATACCATATACGAATAAATAAATAAATTCGAAAGACGATGGATGAGAAGATATGTATGGAACACCACTTCAAGCATATGTGGACCTAGTCTAGTGCTGCTCTAAAGTTGTGGGACGTTCCTAGAAAACATTGTTTTTGATGTTCTGAATTGTTGTTGACTTATTCTTGTACACCCTATCCTTCAAACAGCCGAAAAAGAAAATACTAGCGGCGTCAGATTATAAGAACGGAGCGGTCAATTGACAGAACCTTTTCAGAAGATGCTGGATCTTGTTAGAAGTAAAGCCCAGAAGTGTCAATGTTATTTAAATAAAATGACAAAAATTGTTTAGCATTGTTTGATACCGGTCTCCGTTGGTGGTTACTGCCTTTCATTCGTCGTCTTCGAAGGAAAACGAGACAATCACTCCATTATGCTAGAATGCGCACCACACATTGACTTTAGGCGGATGATGTAAGGCCTTTACAACGACTTGTGGATTCTCCGCCAAAAACAGTAAAAATTACTTTTAACTTAAAAACAATTTTAAACATACTTGAGATTCACTGCCGCTTTTAGAACTACATATAGTAAAACACGGTGTTCTACATGGAACAATGACATTTACGTCAAATTAAAGAGAGATAAGTTATATTTTATTGATAGTTGGCGTTTGTAATATTTCATAACAAACTTTTAATTTCTTATTTGGAAGTATTTGGAAGTTTAAAATATACAAAGAGTATCAGACAACTTTGTGATGGATTAATAATAATAATAACAATGACTGAGCTGAAATTTTTCATTAAATTTTCAATTCATCTTTTTGTAACCACATAGAAGTTTTTATGTTCCGATTGCTATCTTTATTGTGTACATGTTTTGACAAGATTATTATTACTCTGTGCTAACTGTAAAAATTTAAAGCAAGATCTGTTGTGGCTCATTGGTTAGGTATGTCCACTGTCAAGAAGGCATTAGGAATTTGATTGCTGGTGTAAACATCAAATTTTCTAACCACATTTCCTCACAAAGCAATGGCAAACTATCGAGAGTCTAATATAGATTAGTAAATTTCTTCACTGTAGTAAGTATATGTGTCTATTCTTATGCACAATACGTATACATGCAGAGAGATGTGTAACGCCCAGAAACGGGTATAAAAATTTAAGAAGAAAATGAGGACTGTGATGAGGATTTATTCAGTCACCACTCCCGTCAACATTTAATCGCTTTTAAAAGGTTGACACTCAATTTTGTATGCAATTTTAAATGTCGAAGATCTTAATAACAATAACAGTATTTTTACAGCAATGTAAACTTTTAGGTACTTAAACAATTTTTATTCATCTAAATGCTATATAATATAAACTCGACGACTTAAAGATCTGTGATCAATTTTGTATCATAGGATGAACATTTTTAGTTGGTGCAACAGTATCAAATGGATTTTAGACTTAAGTTTGACTTAGGATAGGAAACTATCCTAGGATACATTGGTGCAACCGGGCATAAGTCTTGTACTGTTCGAATACACTGCCATTACTGTAATTTGTAGAAGTTAATAAGTTTGAATTTGTTAATTTCTATATGATTTTCGAACTCCGGCGCCATAAACCAGTAGGAAACGATATCCTATAATCATATAGTTTTAAAATATCACAATACATCGATTAAAATCCCATTTTTTCCAAAATGGCAGCCAAATGGGGCATATTTTCTGATTAATTTATGTATTGCAGGCTTTGTAACGTTTCTGATTCGTTTTAAGAACATGTCACAGTCACATATACATGCCAACGTTTTGCATGACATCACTCTGTTTAACCTATGATTATTAAATAATTTTTTTAATAACGTGCGCAACTTTTAGTACTTTGAATTTGTTAAAACATTAAAATTTAATGTTAAAAATACCAAGTATGTAATCAATATTCATAAGATTTAAAACCTATTCAAATATTTAACTTTAAATTTCGTATCACAAAAACTAGTACTTTTATTAATCAACACATTTAAATAGTAACATTTTGAACTCATGAGAAAATCTTTAAATTATAACCACACCCTAACGCACCACCGTGTCTCCATTACCACAGTAGTGAATGTAAACACACATAACCTTAAAATAACGATTTTGTAATTTATGTGGATTTTGAATAGATTATGTGCCTTATTAAAAAATCTACTCTTTGGAGTAGACACAAAAACGTAAATGGAAAGAATATTATTCTTAAAATAACAACTTACAATAACACTTTGAGAATCGATGTTAAATATGATACTTCATCACTTCTTGAACAATTTATATTGACTATATTTCTTCTTATTTTTAACTTTATTGGTAGTACACTTAAGTTTCTGTCAGTTTACTTTAGTCTAGTATTAATATTTGCAACATTATATCAATTGTATGTAATTATTTATAGTGTACGATTTGGTATGTTTAAGGCTAAGCAGATTATTCATATTGATCATTTTATTTTAGAAAGGTTAATAGTAGCTGAAAAACTAGGATATCAACTAGAAGTCCATTATAATTTCGGTTATAACATAAATTATATTGCTTGGCAACGAATAAAATCTGTTTTTATAAACGAAGTAATTTCTAAAGTAAGTAAGCAAATACATTATAGTACGCTTATATTCAGGAAAGGAACGATGTATGTAATTTTAGTAAAGACAACGAAAATTTTCAATATAAAATTGATAGAGGAATAGTACCCATTTGTTTGTAATAATATTTATGAACATAAATATAATAATGACTTAACAATTATCGTTCCTGAATACAAGAGTATATAATTAATATCCTGCCTGCTTTTGCCAATTATAATCTACCTTCAAATACTAAAGAAATTAATTTAAAAATTTTTGTTACAGCAACGAGTTATTTTTGTCTTAGCTCTTCTAATACAAGAAAAAGCTGACGATAAAATTATTCCACTATTTACAGTATGTTACAATATTCTTATATTAAATGAAATCTAAACCTTACATTAATTATAGAATGTTATGCCAAGATTACAATGTCTAGAAACCATTTATCAACAAGTTGAAATCTTCCATGAATAACATTAGTGTGATATAATGTGCTTTATTGTATATCACTGAAAAGCACTACTATAACTTATCTATTACTTGCGCAATCGGACAGGTTTTATTTTTATTAATTATGTTCATCATTCTCATTTGTTGTTTTAATCTTGTTAGTTGAGAGATCTAGAAGATATATTAATAAAATTTTGAGATTGTTGTTGCTCTTACCATTTTTTTGTGCATTTTATCTGATTCATCAGAGAGAGGGATTAATGTCGGTACTTTTATAGTTTCGTCTGAGGAAAGATATTTAATTGTATTTTCTTTTTCCTAAAATTACTGTTATAGGTTTAAATTTAGGTTTAGAGTATTTCTTACTATATTTTTAATAGTTTGTTTATATTGCATTTGCAATAGATCGTGTATGCCTTTGCCATACTTTAGCCGAGTCTGCACAGCAAGATTAAGTATTGTTACATGATCTTCGTCTGGGTCATTCACTTAAAATAATCCTTTTTAAAGCATTTTCAGTGAAGGTTAACATACTTACTTGACATTATTCTAATAATATTTACTAAAGTATTTAAAATAGGTTATAAATTTAAAATCGATTGTAAACGTTATACTTATGGTGTCTATTGACCCGTAGGGTTTTCAAACACTACGAAAGGCTGTGTCCTAATTCAAAAGTACATATTTTCATATTTTACAATTTACAAGTCGGACAAGAAATACTTTAACAAAACAACTTTTATCAGAAAAATAAATTATTTTGAAAATATGTAAAAAAGCACAAATGACTACAAATAATGTACTTATGAAAATTTTTTGAAAATAGAAAGTCTAAGATGTCTTTTTTTCTAATGTGCCTTTTTATTTGATCGATTACTCACAAAATATCATCAAATGCATATAAAGTACACACTTTTTGAAATCGTTTTCGACGCCGTAGGCCTATTGTCCAACTAATTGGGTTTGTTATTTGGATTGTCATATTGATTTTTTATCTATTAGTGCAGATGGTATATTAATGGACCTTTTCAATGAAAAGAGAGAAGTTATGCACAGTGACACTGCAATATTAGGGTATAGTCAGAGGGGGGTAACTATCAACGACATTTCTTACGGCAAATTTGACAGTAGTTTGAAGGTATATGTTCCAGTTTCGGCTTGATTTGTGTGTGTTTTATTACAATCGTTCTGCACTAAGCAGAACGAGTTAAATAGTGTACGGAATAAAACGACAAAATACTCGGTTGACGGCATAAATAAATCGTTGGCGGTGTAGGCAAATTTTTGCCAGTTGTGACAGCAAATAAATCAGCTTTATAGGTAGTTTTTCTAAAGGGATGTCAAAGTTCAAGGTTGTTGTCTAAGCTGTAGGAGAACTTGACAGAACTCCGCACTGGCGCGGTTCTTAAAAATTGTTTAATAACTTCATTAATTTGTCAATAATTATGTACAGTGTGTGCCGCTTTTGTACATGAATGCACTCTGATATATCAGTTATTAAAAATGAAGTATTTGGCATAGTGAATACTTCTATTGACCATACACTTGCAGTCTTGGGAGATTAAAAAGACTTGAGAAAAGCATATTAGGGCTGATTTTAGCAGAAAAAAAATTGTAATTTTGGACTTTTTTAATATTTAAAACTATGATATCAAAATTACAAATTTCTGTGTTTTTAACATAACTACCTTCTAAAATCTAAAACAATACACTTTTCAACAATTCTTCTTAAACGTAAATTTAATTTTCTTAAAGTTTGGGGACTATAATTTCCTTTGAATGTTCATTTATTGCAATCCTAAGGCTCATCGGATTCCTCAAATTCTGATGAAGGTGAAGGTTTCATAAAATCTTGACGCGAACTAGGAAAAGCAGTAACACTCCAAACTCGGTGTTACAGAAGTCCGAAGAATAAAGAAAAAGGGGAAGTTGAAGATACACTCAATATGTCCTCACTTTCAATACACCAAACGTTCTTATTACAAGTAAGACATTATATTTAAGTGTGCCTGTATGTCCTGCTTTAATGCGATGTCTTTGGTTCAAAAAGTTTAAACACAAGCCACAACAATGCAACACTGCTCAAAAGTGCGTCTGGGTCAAAGATCACCAGCAAGGCAAATCATGTAATGAATCATTAGGGTGCTTTAATGACAAAGGGCAACACAAAGCTACATTTAGGAATTATCCAGTAAACCACAAAAGAGTCCACCTATCCAGAAATTAATGTTAACGAAAAATTGTACTTCGAGGTTAGAAAAAAAGTACTAATAGCAACCCGCCAACAAGGCACAATTGTGAAAGAACTAGTATCCGTTTTTGTAACTATGTTAAAGAATATTTTTGCTTCCAAAAAAGTACCCAATCATGTATGAAACTTTACCCAGCATACAACTGCGAGTTACTAGATCACTCTAATTCTACCCCAAGCTTTTGATTGTCAGATATAGAAAGAAGACAGATAGGGAGACATCCAATTATTTGACGGAAAATAGAACGACCTAAAATAAAATCTAAATCCTAAACAGTGATTAGCATCTGTGATGTTTTTGCACGAAGATATATACATAGATATTTATTATTCAGTGTTTGTTCAGATTATCTGCTATTTATTTATTCGTTTCTTTGTCATTCTTATAAAGAAGAACAAAAACGAGCAAATTATTCAGTGGAGTAGCAACAGTCTCATACGACGATACTGTTCGGCGAAACTGAGGACCAATGATTATATTCCCTACATAATGTGCCTCCAGGAGTCGTATTTTGCGCTTCGGCAACCGTACTCTCTTAATGACTATAACATTTTAAAAACGCCAGGTCCAGAGCAGGAATATTGACCCTTCTTGCGTGGGAAGTTAAAATCGTTGCAAACCTACAGGAAATAAGAGTTTGTTTATTAGCACCTATAAATCTCACCATTTAAAGTCTACTTACCTAACGACGAATGAAGATTGCAAAATCTCGTCGTAGTCAATGATTATGAAACTCTGCCATTATTAACGATACAGGCCGTCGCGTAGAACCCGTCGTTGACGATAACGAGTTTGTGTAGCTCAACAATTAATGGCTTTTCAACTTTTATGAACATGAGGTCTAACAGCTTTTTGGCTACATATATTTCCTTCTGCACTGCCTACGCCAGTTTTATGGTAGAATCAACGGCTACGGATGCCTATTAAAAAAGAGAAACTTTTATTTAATTTTATAGCTTGTAAAAGAGCTAGAGCGCAAGATTGTCGTGCAATGAAAGGAGAGCAAACTACTGTAATTGTACACCACAAAAAACAATACTAAAAAAACACCTCCCACAAACTTTATTATGATCACGCCATACTAAAAGACAGAATTCTGCGTTAAAATAGAACAAACATAATACTACAAGAAAAAAAGCTTACCTAATACATATCGCAGTTAGTCACAATTTATAGAAAAACATTAGCAAATACTTAGAACTAAATGAAAAAACAAACATTTGGAGGTAAGAGCAAATATATGTTGTTCGCGCCAATTATATTTAATTTAATGTAATTTGAGCTGGCACGTTTGGAAAACAATCGGTAGTAGAAAACTTCCATTTTTATTTCATTTTAATTATTAGATGGCACGTCCAAAAGTTTCTTTTTATTTCTGATTTAAAATATATATTGTAGATAGGAATTTAGAAGGATGAATTTGGTAACACCCAACAAAAGGAAATTAGCACAATATGCAGACAATTAAGAGGTGTAATTAACATCGATAGGCGTGGTTGTGAAGGGGATTTTTGGTTATTCCGGATATGAACTTTGACACGATTATTGAGATGAATATATTGGCAAAGTACGAAATTATTATTAATTTAGAAAAAAAAGTTTGATATGGAAGAAGGTTAATGTATCTTTGCAAAAAATATTGAGGGTGATAAAAAAGATAAATATTAATAATATGGAAATGGAAGAAAAGAAAGATAAAGAAGATATAAAATGTAGGGAAGAATACAAAGGAATTGTAATAGTAATATTATATGAAAATAAGAAATTAATGGATACGAAGCAAGGGATTAGCAAGGCAATGTATACATAAATTAGAAGTTAATGATCATACTACGTTTTACAATAAATTGTATTCGATTCCATTTAAATATAGAGAGCTAGTTAAGAAGGAGATTGCGCTGATGTTAGAAGGTGAGATTTATGAAAGGGCTAAAACCAGATTTATAAATCCTATAGTAGTTGCAAAAAGGGGATAGGTATATTAGATTACGTTTAGATGCACGACAAATAAATTATAAAACGGTACCACAATATAAAATGGCAAAGAAAATTGAAAGTATTTTAGGAAAGTTTGGGAATAAAAGGTTTTTTAGCAAATTGGATCTAAAAAATTCAAGACAATATACAGGGTTTTCGATTGATGAAAATGTTTATCAGTTTAAAGTAGTTCCTTTCGGATTATTTACTCCCAGTGCACCATTGGTTAGTACCAAGCAAGAAATTGTAGACAAATATGTAGATTTCTGTAGCCACTATGTAGATGACATAATTATCGTGAGGGAGAATGCAATAAAACATGAACAACATTCAAAGATAATTTTGAAGGAATTAAATAAAATGGGTTGAAAGAATGTGAGATGCAAGATTATCCTAGACCTCTAAATTTGCGGGCATTTAGAAGTTTCTTGGGAGTTATAAATTACTACAGAAAACTAATTCCGAATTTAGCAAAATCAGTGGAAATGTTTCAAAGATTATTAAAAAGAAGCAGAAATAGGAACGAATAAGGAAAAATTTAAAATCATAAAAGAGGAATTCATGGAAAACATAGGAATTTATCATCCGGATAATGATAGCCTGTTTACTTTTTACGCCGGATGCAAGTGATTAGGTCATTGCCGCAGAATTAACTCAAATAAGAGAAGTACCCATAAGTTTTCGTAAGTAGGACGTTGTAAAAACATGAAAGGAATTATACGGTGTCAGGAAAGGAAATGACAGCAATTGTGCTTGCTATTTTAAAATAAATTTGTGATTGAAACGGATTATAGGGGCACATTTAATGAATACACGCTTGCGAATAACCAAATTTATAGGTAGACGCTGTCGATACAACAATATAATTTTAAAATTATGCATATACCGGGGAGGGGTGGGAGGGGAGAAATGTGGTGGCTGATAATTTATCAAGAAAGGAAGATCAAGGTAAACGCAAGTTGAACGAAGTCATGATAGGTGTGAATAGATTAAAGGAAGAGGAAGAGATATTTTCAAGAAAGGAAATAATGGAATGACAAGAAAGGGATCCGTGGATACAGGAACCAAAAAATAATGTACATGAGAAAAGATATAGAAAGAGAGAATATGAAGTTATGGATGAAATTTTATATTAAACAAGTTGAAAATGCAAGGCATTGTCGCAACGAACTTCATATTATCCAAATATGGAAAGAATGGCAAAGTTATAATTAGCGCCAATAGACCGTCATTGCTAACTTTCTATTATCCAAATATGTGCCACACATTGATTTTGGACATATTTGGATTTTTGAAATAACTTAATTTCTGAGGGCATCAGGTATCTGGCCCGATTTTATGGGGGATAGGATATTTCAACTCAGCTATGCCAGAGGAGTCTAAATATATGCCACACATTGATTTTGGACGTATTTGAAATTTTAATTTTTTCGACGGAATATCGCGGGGGCTCGGCGTCCCCGTTGCCCGGATTTTAATGCACATCAAAACTTAAGCTTTGGACACCAAGCTGAATCGATTGATGTATCACACAATGATGTCCGACCATTAGAAAGGCCTCGGACGGACGACGTCACACGGACGCACGGACGACAAATCGATTTCATAAACGAACGGAAGTTCGTTGAAAAATGGTGAAATCGAAACGTACGTAACTACGGTAGAGCACATTAAAGAGATGATAAAGGTGTGCTATATAGGGAATATAGACACATAGGGGCAAGAAAAACACATTTATTGTCGAAAGAAACATTTTGGCCGAAAAACGATTTAACAACGATAAAAGAAACCATTAATAATTGTGGTGTGTGCTGTTTAACGAAATACAAAAAATCGTATTAATAAAAATGAAGTTAAAGTATTGAGGTGAAGGAACCGTTAGAATTAGTCGCCATGGACTATTTATCAAACTTGACAAATAAGTCAAAGGTTATAAACATTTGTTAATCATGGTTGACGTATTTTGAAAGTTTACAAAAATTTACCCGAATAAAAAGTGCAACATGAAACAAACGACGAATACAGTAGAAACATTGATAACTGAAGTTGCAAAACGAAAAGGATCCTAGTTGATAACGCAACGTATTTTAATATTAAAAAGAATTCATTGAGCATTTGACCTATTTAGAAATAAAGATGTGTTTCTGCAGCATCAGGCACCCACAAGGAAATCCATCGAAGATATATATTCAAGAAGTAATGAAGTACTTAAGGATAATGATTTTACGATAAACATGTGAATAGTACATGTAGACAGCTTTATATGAATGGTTTTTATCATGGAATTGATTTTATGTCTAAATCATTTTTTCCAAAAAATAAAGTTGTTTCATTTCAAGATCAACCACAAATAAAAGAAGTGGATTAAATTAATGTAAAATGTAATATAAATTAACACAATAATTTTAAATAATGTATAAAAATTACAAAGTTAATCTTCCCAAAAATACCAACATACATGTAATATAAACCTAAGCAAAGTAAACAAACCCATTAGAGGATTAAGAGTACTACACTCTTCAAAAAAACACTTTACATGCACTAAGCACTTTATGTCACAGGAAAATGTTCAAATGTTATGGTTGTTTATAAAGGTTTGGGCTTTATTTAAGTCCACACGGGTGTACCCAATGCCTGCTTTTTGAATGAACATGATAGACTCTTTCATGTCCGAAAACAGTTGTACTAACAATTTGTTGATTGTATTTAACAAACCCATGTATTCATCAGATCTTTTGATAGGTAGCTTGTGTGTAATATAACGCTCCATAAAAAAAACAGGTTATTCCGGAAATATTTAAATTACAATATTATTTATGATTATTTTCTATTTTTACATGTGTTATTTACAGACAATTTGTTGATTTTTAATTTAGTTTTGTATTATCAAAAAGAGGAAAAATTTAGCTTTGGTATACCATGCTTTATTCACTAAAATAACTGATAATAAAAGATTCAATTATTGCGGAATTACCTGATATTTTTGTAGCTTGTATTTAAAAAAAAATAATAGATTTAAAATCAGCACTTTTGAAAACCTCCAAACACGTATTTTACTGCAGTTAGGTTCAATTTTAAACTAATTCAGATTAGTATTTGTTTTGTTTTGGTTACTATTAAGTTGGTTGTGATATTATTTGGCGCATTATTTTGAATCAGGATAAGAAGCAATGTATTTTTGATTTTTTTCTGAACAATAAAACTAGGTACTTAATTTAATACTTTTTTGTTGTAGGTAAACGTTTTACCGTTTTATCGCTACCGACTGGAAATGTAATAACTACCAGAATTACAGGGTGTGCCCATTAATGATAATTTCAATTTATTTAATGGAAGCCCTGTATATTTTAATAATATTTAGTAGCCCTTTGTTTTCTGATTCCAAATATATACTGTTATGATTAAATTTATTATATCTTAGCTAAACCTTATTTTTACTAGCAAGATAATTTTAGTTTATGTGTTTGAAGTTCTTCAATAAGATAGGAATCTAATCTTCTATAAAAAAAACTAAAAAAAATGTAATTAATTAATTTTAAGAAAATAATTTACCATTGTTGAAGTTAATTGAGGTTGTGCAGCAACATTTGCGTGTAACGTTGGTTGCGGAAGTGACGTTAGATGGCATACGAGATGGAGAAGTTTGATGATTATTAAGGAATCAAATAGGTTTAAATAAATTTTTTAGGGTTAGTTAGTAACAAAAATTATAAACAAGTAAATATAAAAAGATAATTCAAAACGAAGTATTGTTTTTGATTGAGTGATAAAGTTAAATAAAAAGATATAATTTGGAACGAAATGCTGTTTTTGGATTGAGTGATAAAGTTGAAATGATGGAATAAGAAATGGAGGTATGGTTGATGGATGAAAAAAGGGATATAAAAAGCAAAGTTGAGCGGTTTACATTTACCGATAATGGAGGCAAGAAGCAATAAAGTACGGGTTGTTTTTTTTTTAAAGTTGGATTTACCCCAAGTTGGAGGGGGAAACGAAGTGACGGCTGGTCCTTTTTTTTGGAGTAAGTGACGTGGTTGGAACGGAGTTTATTTTTTGAACGGTCTGGATGTGCTGGATTTGTAAAAGGAGAAGAGGCCATCTGGATGGATACAAGGAGAATATAATTTTTCAGATAAGTTTTTTATTTGAAGTTGTTGTGTTTTTTTTATCAAAAACTTAACTTAAAAGTTGATTAACAGTTGATTGAGCAATTATAGTCATGTTTAAAATTCTCAATTCAATCATACAATACATTTGTGTAAAACTATTATAAATATTTATTGACTTTTCACTAATAAGTCGTAAAACTAGAAATATTTTCATTGTTTGTGAAAAAATAACCCTAACCAAATAGCTACCCTGCAAGAAGAGAATATATGGAGCTTTTATATGAATCGACAGACACCTGCAAATACATTTTTAAACGTTTATCGTCATCTTAAAAGCAATTAAGTCTTTGAACGAAAAAAAGTACCGTCAGAGGATATGAAGAAACAGATCTTAATACTTACTTTACTTTCAAGGTGAATAATAAACACTTTTTTCTGAAATCGTCATTAAACTTGAAGTTTAAGTACTCAAAGATGGCACTAAAGTCGATTTTAATGCCTAGGTTTTAACTTTCAGAATTTAAAAATTTAAATGACTAGGCGTTAAAGTTTTTAATGATGATTATACAGTATGCAACCAACATAACAGGCCAATGACAGTTGACACTTTACCTTTAACATAACCTGTAGAACTCAAAAATAAAGCTTAATCTAACATTAATAAAAACTAACTAATAAAGAAACTGGAACATTCAAATACCTGAACTGAGTTTTACTCAATCTTGTAAAAATTAAATCGTTATTCCACTAAAATTGTGTACTTTTTAAATATCCTGCCAAATAATGTCAATTCCATTTCCGTTTTGGCTGTCAATCGGGCTGTCGATGTCAGATTGTTTATTCCGCTTTCTTCCATATTATCCTAACCTAAACTTTAACATCAAAAAGTCGTTAAAATTAGTTGGTAAGTATATTATCAATTTATAAAAACCTTCAACAGGCAGAAGGGCCTTTAATAGGAGTTACAAACGAAAAACAACGGGTCCTTTTCACGCCGCCGGTTGCGGAGATATGGAATGTTTTATGTTTTTTATCACATTTTGTTATTCAGATGGGTAGGAAGGGCGGGACCTGTTTTATGGCCTCCAAGATCGCCTGATCTGAACCCTCTAGATTTCTTTGTTTTGGGATATTTAAAGACATTAGTGTATGGTACTCCTGTAAATAGCCTGGAAGAGCTGCAGCTACGGATTAATCAAAAGTGTCAAGAAATCCAAACCAAGGAGGGTGTTTTTCGAGAGAGTTCGAATATCGTTGAGACGAAAATGTCAGCCCTGCTTGGAAATGGACGGAGGACATTTTGTACATCTTCTGTTTCTTGAAATCTTCCTTTGTCGGTTTATTCCTAATAAAATAAAATGTTTGAAAAACGAATAGTGGTCTATATCTCCGCAACCGTTACTTTGCGGACCCATGTTTATTAAGACTTTTCTGCTTATTTTGGTTCATACTATTACCTCCCTGAAATATTTTACACTCATTCTTTAACACCCTGTATAATAAAGTTACTAAGTTGAAACTGTAACCAGTAGACATCTAACAATCTTGCAAATTAATTCTTCACGTTAACTTAATCAATAAACTTTTACAGACTGTTCTAAACTCAGAAGCCAACGTGCCTAATTAAAGTCATTTGTTATTTTAAATAGAACACCCTCTATTTTATGATGTATTTTTTTATGTTTGAAATTCGTGTAGGTTCGTATGTCGTGTATGTTCGTGAACGTTCGTATTCAGGTGAGTATATAAACTGTACATTTTTTATTGATGTGTTCTATTATTCAAAGAATTATTTGAAACAAAATGTTAACATTCTTCTCAGACTTAAATAAGTGAAGTCATTTGCTTCCATTTGTAAGTCTTCAATCAGAACCATAAAATCATATGTTTTAGTAAAAATTAAGTGTGGTAATAAAGCAATTGTGGAATTTCAAGCTAAATTCGAAATTGCCGTTGCCAGAACGTTTTACAGTAAGATTTGACCGAAGCCGATATACACAGAAGATCAATTTGGATATTAATATTGGAAAGAAAAGTGTACAGGGTGTGGCGCGAAGAGTTTTGATTAAAAGTAATGGCGGATAGAGTTATGTTAAAAATCTGAAATTACGAAGCTATAGGTTTTCGGATGACGCCGAGTTGAAATATAATATTGTCCTTAATGTGGCACTTCCTGAAGTAGACGTCAACTTTGTTATTTTAAATAGAACCTAGTATTTTTTATTTTATTTTCGGATTCTACATGAAATTTTAGATTAAATTTGTGAACAATGTCCTATACCAAAATGAAGTATTTTCGAGATATTTCGATTTTTTTAAAAATTTTTTAAAAAATCCTAATCTACATTGAAATACCGATATCTCCATTAATTACGAAGCTAGTGACGTGAAATTGTAACTAATAAACAACAAGCGCTTGCCCGTTAACTCCATGTGTCCAACTCATTGATATTTCATACAGAGTGTTTAAAACTTAGCTGCCACCGTGAGCCAATTTTAAATCATTTATAAGCTGCTTACTTTAAATAGAACACTCCTGTATTTTATTACATTTTTCGCTGTATTTTTTTTAAGCCAATTCGTTTGGTATCAGTATTCCCTATACCTAAATACAACTTGTATGTTTGGCGTTTTCGCGCCACACCTGTATGTTTAGTGAATCACGGAGCTGTTGAACAAACCTGTAATGTAAAATTTGTGAAAGAATGAAGCAAAACTTAATATGTATAAGATTTATAAATCAAATTGTCGTTGTATTTGAAAACATTAAAACAGTTATCTCTAGATTTTAAAATGTATGAAATATGTAAACAAAATGAAATGCTATTAAATTTGATATCACAAAGGTACGTATGAACAAAACATCTGTCTACTATTTTAAGCAATTTAGCAGTAAAACATAACAACAATTGGTTTATTTGTATGTCGAATTTAGAAAGATTTTGTTATGACGAATATCATATGTTTGACGACGAGTGTACAGTTGCATCTTTCATAACATTCTTGAACCTTAGTTAAGCTATCTTTAGTCAGTTTTACGCGTTAATTTTTATTTATTGAAGAAATGTGTTTTAAAATTGAGTGTTTTTATAAGTACTGAATTATTTACGAGCTAGTGATAAAAATTTGTTTTAAAATTGTGTGAATTTAAATGTGTGCGTATAATTTAATTTATGTATTTGCTTAAGAGCGTTTGTTTTTAGAATAAGATTTATATTTCATTTGAAACTATGATTTTTTGGGATGAAATTTTTGAATGTTCATATAATTCACTTTTAAAAAAAGTATGATTTTTTTTTTCGGATGTATACTAAGTGACATAGAAAGAAGAACACCCAGTAATAATGAATTTATTTGAACAATTTTGGTATACTAGTGTATACGAATTAGATTAGTAAACGATCACAATTTGATAAAATTAAACTGTTAACTTCTTCAAAAACTTAATAATGTGTTGCTCCACCACGATGTCTTGTGCACTCATTAACACGTCTGGGCATACTTCTAATGAGGTGATCGATTTCTTCTTGAGGTATCTCATCCCATGCTATCTGTAACTGATGCTGCAAAGCCGCTAGAGTTTGTGCAGGGTGAGGTAAATTGAGTAATCTTCTTCCCATAATATCCCAGACGTGCTCGATGGGCGAAAGATCGGGAGATCTTGGTGGCCAAGGCAACAAAGCAATTTGATTGGCCTCAAAATGAGCCAAAGAAACCCTAGCAACATGAGGTCGTGCATTGTCTTGTTGGAATGTGCTGTTGGGGATGGTCTGAACATAAGGTACAATATGGGGTCTACGACCTCCTGGATGTAGCGCAGCAGTCATGTTACCTCTAATGAAGACCAAAGGTGACCTACTTCCAATAGCAATAGCTCCCCATACCATAACTCCAACTGTGTGGTGCACATGCCTATTCACAGAAAATTGGGGATCTTGTCTTTCACCGCGCCGTCTTCTCACCCTTGCACGACCGTCATGCATACCCAAACAGAATCTGGATTCATCACTAAAGACAATTGAATTCCATTCTTGGTTCCAATTTGCCCGTTCTCTACACCACGCTAGACGATAACGTCGATGCTCTGGAGTCAGTGGTAGCACAAAAGGGGACGGTATGAAAAGAGCCCAAAGGTTCTTATCCGTCTATAAACGGTTCGCATCCCAATCGGTCTTCCATGTTCTTCAAACCACTGGTCCGCAATCGCCCGTGTAGAAGAGAAGCGGTCCCGTAAAGCCAATAGTCTAAGACGGCGATCTTCGCGTTCTGTGGTTCTTCGACGACGTCCTGTACCTCTCGCTCTTCGTGTACGGCCCTCTTGGTTCCATGCCCGAACACAGACTGCCACAGTGTTTAAACTCCGTTGCGTTCTAGCGGCTATATCTCTCATAGACAAACCAGCCTCACCCAATCCCACAATTCTACCCCTATCAAACTCGCTTAATTGCCGAAAATTATGGCGTCTTCGCACTAGAGGCATTGTGATTGAATTAAAGAAGCTCTTTGAAATGCAATTTAAATTGCTTAAATGACAACTGTACTTACAAATGCTTAATTCATTGTTTTAGGGCTACTTAATCGTAAGTCTTTTTGAATGAGGTTACCAAAACAACCGCTAGGGCAATATGGCTGAAGTACTGATCGTTTTTTATCTTAATATAAACAAATATATTCCCAAAAAAATTTACAAAATATTCATTATTACTGGGTGTTCTTTCTTTCTATGTCACTTAGTATATTTATAAAATGTAGGTACGTATAATTTAATGTATGTACTTTGTTAAAACAATTGGATGTCATTATCCTTTTGAATAAGCTTTATATTTCAATTAAAACTTATGATTTTAAATTTGGTTGCACTTTTTCACATAATATTTTAGGACATTTTACGTTGTAGGATTTTTACGTATTTAAATTGAAAATATGCCATTTATTAAACAAACATTTATTTTTACACTTTTCAAATTTTGGCCCCCAAAAATAAAAAAAACACTTAAAATAAAAGTATAAACATTTTCATTAATAATTTATTGTTGAAAATATATAATTATAGTGAGACCCGGAGACTTCGCCGAATGGGCATAAAGTCGAATAGACACAACGCCGAAACTTGGACACAACGTCGAAATGAATTATTGGACATATTGTCCAACCTGGACATAACACCAAAATCACCTGCTCGGCACAATGTCGAAAAACGGACACGACGTCAAAATCAGTAATTGGACATATCTTCGAATCAGCCGAAAACAAAAACTGACGTATTTTTGGTAATAAGAGGGATAAATCTTAAGTAGGGTATTTAAAAACACTAATTTTTTATGTAAACTTGTTTTAACCAATTTAAGTTGTTTTAATGTCATCGGGGGTAAACGGTGTTGGTTGGTAGGTTACAGTTAATTCAATTTCTTTGTTTAAAAATTTGTTTTAATTAATATCCGATCTATGTCGTGTCAGCTTTTTGCTTTTCGACGTTGTGTCCACATTTGACGATATGATAACTGGGGTACCGGGACAACAATGCCTGTAAGTAAAGAGATACACGTATTATTATTAAAAAATTAACTACAATAGAAAAGTAAATTACTCATGTACCCGAACTGTTTCCTCTACATTATTTAGCCTTATTCGCACGGGTGCTGCTGGAAGAGCTTCAACTTGTCGAACCTATAAACATGACAAGAAAAAACATAAATTACTATTAATAACAAATTTCAATTATATAAAAATACCTTCTCACAAACAGCGACCTCCGGAAAAGCAGTCATCATCATCACTCTCATCCTGGGAAAATATGTCCGGAGATGAGGGATGATGTTCCAGTCGTCCTCCTTCGGTACGGGTGGGACTTGGGCCTGCAAAAACAAAAGAAAAACATTAAATTTTGTGTTAAATAAAAGTTAAAAAAATATTTTACTTCAGGTTGAAAAAGCAATCAATGGAGGGGGCTGTTCAGCATGAAAAATGCTAGAAAATTAAAAATATCCAAAACCCTCGTCTCCTCTCCTCTACACAGTCAGCATCAAGAAATTGAGTCGTAAAGGGAAGGTAGTAAAGACGGCAAGGGGGGTTATGGAAGTGAAAGCTGAGCTGAATTGGGGAGGAGGGAGGAGGTAGACCGTATAGAGTAATAGATTCATAACAGTCGTAGTTTTCCAAAGTAATGGGTATGTCTAAAGAAATTGCGTTTGGAGAGGTCAGAAGTCCCTCCGAAAAAAAATTTTAGGGGAAAAGATCTTTCATAAAATTTTTTGCGGTTATTTGGATTTTTATAATATTTAGCACTTTCTTTACACGTTCCCCAAGCCGTTACTTTGTATCTTTTTATTGCAGAAAGAAAACAAAAATGCGTTTTCGTTTGTTTTCGTCCATTTTCGTAATTATTTGCTAAGTGTCTTTCATTATATAAACAGTGGTAACTTTTATGATAGTGTTACTTGGAGAATCTTTTACCCAACTCATCCCAACTATAGATGCATTACCATACCGTAACTTTTATTATTACTTCTTAAACTTTTTTATTTAATGTATTTTCTTTTTATTTTAGTTATGACGCACTGTCCATTCAACTCGCTTCATGCTATCCTAATGAAAAATAAGGTAAAGCACTTCTGAAGGCTGACTCGGTAGAGCACGATATGAAGCTGAAGGAAGAGTTGGCCGAGAAGCGTCTGTAGGGGCTGCTGGCCAGGGCGGCAGATTTTTAAGGGCGGCAAATTTTACAAACGTATTTTTTTTGTTTGAAACTTTAAAAATATATTTTATTAAAATTAATAAATAAACTTCACAACTATAAGAAAGTCAAGGTTTAAATAAAACAGAAAAGAAACTACTTAGTTAAACGTAAGACGTACTGATTAAATGATCAAAATCAAACCTTTCCACATTCCACCTTCACTAACAACACGCACCACCTCTCAACGCTCAACCATGCTCCTATCCCCACGAAAAGCGAAAAAATGGGCTCGCCCGAATCAGCGAAGTGGCGTGTGAAGACTCGTTAGTTACTGATGTGTTTGTGATTCGAGCAATATTATTATCGGGTATCCAGTGTTTTGTTTACATATTTTCAGTGTTCTAAGGTAACGTTTTATAGCCCTTATTAAGTTATCGTTAAGTTGTATACTGTATTTAAATTGTATAACACGTTTTACATTTATTTGCACAGTATTGTCAGATAGTAGGCTGTTTAATATATCAACATCAACGTTTCTTTCGTCTTTCGTAATAACGGTGAGTAGACAAAAGACAGTATATTAGCATAGGTAGACTTACTTCTTAATATTAGTCAGGCCTATTAGTAGATATTGATATTTCTTGTAGGCCAGTTATATTTCCAGTATCAAAAATTCAAAAAAGAAAGTAAAAACATAAACCGTTTATATTTTACATTTTAACTGGATGAAAATTCAAGTGGAATTATTAATTCAGTGATAAATGCATTTGTTCAATTAATATTGAAATGTTGGAATAATCTTTTAAAATTATATTCTTACGACGACATACTGAGTGCCTAAACAAATGTTTGTTTATATGCAAACGAACGTAGCGAGTTTGCCCACTAAGGTCGTAGCAAGTATCTCCTACAAGCTTTTTACTGCGTCAAGGCTAATATTTTTGGATAGAATGGAATCTGTCGGGACAGCCAGTTTATTATATTTTAATTTTACAACAATGCTGAATTTTGATTTATTCGTTACGTTTTCAGGTATTCCAAGGAAAAAAATCATGCGTGACGGTAGTAAACGTCTAAGCGGTGCTGCTTACAGGAAAGCAACATTGCAAAAGAATAAAAGAGAACAGGAAGTAATAAATAAGACTGGTAAAATATTTAATTTCTTCCAAAACCCGAATTAATGCAGTAATGTCTTGGCTGAAAGCAAAAATGTCGTAGAATCTGACCTACATAAACAATTAGAATTGCTCGAGGGTGAATTAGGCCCAAACACCAGTTCTTTAACCTCAGAAGAATTATTTAGTAGCCAAGAAACTGCAATACCAACAACAGAAGACCGGAGCAATTGTTTCAAATACTCTGAAATTGAGTGTACACCTGACAATGGTACGCAGATCCTTAAAACTGTGCCTCGACTAATTCAATATTACAGGATTTAACGATAACCAAGAGACAGATTTTGTATGTGACCCTGCTCTGTGGTCAGTAAATGACAACACCCGAGATCGAGTTAAACACTGGTATCAACCAAGACGTTTCAAACTTAGATTTTAGCCGTTCGAAAAGACTCAGCGGCGGCCAACATCGCTTCTAACTCAAACTCTATTTAAAACTATCTTAATTAATGGACAGGAAGTCAAAAGATCATACCTAATGTACTCTTAAAGTTCAGAGAAACTTGTTTGTATACCATGTCAACTATTTGGAGGCATTTCGAAACTCGCAAGAGAAGGTTTTGATGACTGGAAACATGGAAGCAACTACTTAAAAAGCCATGAAAATTCATCAGACCACAAATCATGTGTCTTGGTAATGAAAAGAAGAATGACAGCGGCCGGAAGAATTGACTCGAAGATTATGATTAAACTTGAGGATGAAAGGAGTTATTGGAGAAATGTTTTAAAACGAGTAGTTGTAGTTGTGCGGTCTTTAGCTGCTGCATTACGAAGTATGGAAATCCAGGACAAGGGCACACTTCATACTTGTCCTCCACCAAATATGAAGAATTCCTTAAATTAATGGGTCAAAAATCATAGAAGAAGTAGTAGCTGAAATAAAAGCAGCAAAGTATTTTTCTTTAGTGATCGATTCTACACCTAATATTTCCCATGTTGACCAGTTAGCTATAATAATAAGATATGTTCCTGAAAATGAACTTCCAGTTGAACAATTTCTCTGCTTTCTACCAAATGTTGGCCACAAATCAGAGGAGCTCTTTCAGGCTGTTATGGATGTTCTGAAAAAATATAGATAACTGCAGGGGCCAGGCATATAACAATGCCTCTAACATGTCTGGAAAAATATACTGGTCTGCAAGCCAGAATTTGAGAAACAATACCAACAGCAATGTTTTCTCCTTGCAGTGCTCATTCACTGAATTTAGTCGGGGATCATTCAACTAGTAGTTCTCAAGAAAGTCGTGACTTTTCATGCTTCTTAACAACCTGTACAATTTCTTTTCGTGCTCTACGAAAAGGTGGGAAATAGTTGCAAGTTGACTCAATAAAAACACAACTTAAGCCTTAAAACTTTGTCAAAAAACACGTTGGTCAGCAAGGGATAACGCTTGCAAGGCGTTAAATAAAGACTGAATAAAATCATAGAAGCCCTTACAATTATATTAAATGATGACACAGAAAAAGCAACCACACCTCCGTCAGTTACACAGATTAGAAACTGCTTTTTATCAATTCAATGGGGAGATTTGCTATGCAGGTTCAATGTTACAAGTGAAAAACTACAAGCATGTGATACCTATTTATCAACAGTAGCACTATTGTATACATCGTTATCCAAGTACTTACGTAGCCTCAGAACAGAGTTTCAATTCTGAAATTTATGAAAATGGGGCACTGGTAAAATCAGAAGAAACTACATATGAAGACGAAAATGTAACAAAAAGAAAGAGGATACAAAAACTCCAGGCCGATGAAAGTAGAGAAGAAGAAGTATCGTTGGTTGGCAGAGACAAATTTAGAGTTAATACCTACAACGCCATTTTGGCACATTGATTTCTGAAATGGAAGAAAAACTGTTTATGATGAGCTTCACTCGTTGTTTGGATTTCTCATCAATAAAATGATGGAGAGAAAGACTACAATATGAAAACACTTGGAGAATGCACCAAGAAATTGTGCAATTTGTACCACAAAGATCTCCCGACGGCGGAAAAATTTGCTAGAGAATGTTTACATTTTTTTGTTTTTAAAGGACTGGAAAGAAGAACGCCCACAGACATTTATTGGACTTTACAAAGCTCTACACGATAATGCAGTTCAAGACTCATATCCTTATGTCTATGTCGCATTGAAACTGTTTTTAACAATCCCGGCGGAAAGATCATTTGCCGTCCTAAAGAGGATCAAAAACTACGCCAGATCAACGATGACCAGAGGCACGTTTGAGGGATGTGGCAGTACTGAATATAGAATGTGACATAACAAAGAGATGATGTTATTGACTCATTTCAAATTCAAGTTCACGAAGAAAGTGTTTTTAATTAAATAAGTGTTTTTGTTTGTATTATGATTCTGTAGATACAGCAACAGTATTATTAAAGACTTCCACTGATCATGTTGTAATTGTATTTTTATCAAATTTTTTTCATACCAAACTACGTTTTTTTTTTTTTTACTATTCAACCATTTAATTCAACTAATAATAAAGGTCAAGCTAGGGAAGATTTATGTCCGTCTGTCCATCCGCTGCTGTTTACTCACCTCCTTCCCAAAAAGTAAATTTGAAATTTAGATAGTTAAACTATAGTACTATTAATGAAGCAAACTTTCTCTGAGCAAAGTGACCTGTGGTTAACTGTGCACACTTGTATTTACTTGCGTTTTTATTTTTTAATATAACTTTTAATAAATAAAGAATAAAAATTTCAACAAAGTTGTACTTTTGTTCGAATTTTTTAAAAATATTTTTATTTTGTTACTAAGGTAAAGATTTTTAATAGATCTGATTATACAGGTACAGTAAAGGGTCCTTTTGGACAGACATTAATTTAACGAAACTCTTAAAAAGATGAAAATAGAGAAAAGTTACGGTTCAAAATACTCGAAAATCAAATTTACTGCGCATGCTACGTTTTTCTCATTGGTGGATCGATTTATTTCAATATTAACCGAAACGACGGGCGGACATCTTGTGACTTTCTCTTCCTATTGAGCGGTTGTCGGTGCTTCACGAAGTTCAAAATTACAGGTAAAATATCAATGTGGCTTCAATAATTGCAAGTTAAATTAGTGTAGAAATATCAATCCGACCGATTTCGCCGTAAGTGGTTTCTATTGCTATTTCTTTAGTTTGTCTAGTGGTTGTGTTAATTTCTAATTACAACGTATGCTTTAGCACGTGTTTTGACCTCATACTCTATTCGTATATTGCTGTCGGGATAATTGCTGGGAGCGCTGGAACGAGCAATTGGGAATGCTTCGCTATAAGAAACGTGCCGACTGCCACGGTGTCAACGACCTCAAAGCTGCTACGGCCGATTATACTGCACCGGTTGAGGGTCGCGCACGCTGCGTTCCTGCTATTTCAAACGAAACGATCTGCTTTCCGAGCTTTGTCGTCTCGTCCTTCTCAGAAAAATCCTACCCATCTTCTAGTAGCTGGCACTTGTTGTTAGCAAGAGCCTTCCTTATCAGAACTACATGCATCAGTACACAGCTAAGTTTATTGTTTAAAAACCTATTCATTCTTGCATGCGTTTGGAGCTCACGTACATGTGACATTAAACGGTTTGAACCTCTAGTGTATAAGCAAATTGTTATTCGGGGTAGACTCCACCCATCGACCTTCGGTTTTGTCTTCACTAGCTCCATCAGAGCTGTGGCGCTTTCAATAAAGTGGGTAAAGCTAAAACAAAAGGCCTTTTTGGATTAGCGGGAACGTACCGTACTCGTCCGAGTTTAATTCTAGTTTTTAAGTCACCGTGTGTAAGTGACGTGTGAACGTCGAGTTTCCTTAACCACCAATCTTAAATTGGTACGCTAACTGTAATTTGGGGTGTAACCAACAAAAACTTAACTGAATTTAAACATATTTGATTGCGAACTCTAATTATTTTGTTGTTGCTAATGCACGCAAGTTTCATGCGACAGAATCTCTCACATCTCCCCAATTCTTCTAATATTTTAAGTTGTAGTTGTTATATTTACATGTCTTTTGTCTCTCTGATTTGTGTTTGTTGTAGCGTAGTAGACCTTAAACAAAACCTATTGAATTCCTGTTGGTCGGTTTTGTTTCTCTCTGTTACCTAGCAGGTGGCGCCTGGTTACGCAGCAGTTTATTTCTTTCAGCTCCCTCAAGAACCTCCCCAACTTACCGACAAGCTGGACACTGCTGTGCTAACGCTTACAAATACGGGATCTTCCACGAATTTAGTGCATTATTTCGAGCCAAATATTATTATTCTTTTTTCTAGATTGTACCGCTAGAGCCGTCACTTCTTCTCTAATTTAATTATTGAAAATGAGTGTGTATACAATCCCTAAAAAAGTTCAAATGGTTAAAGGGGTATACAAAGGTGAAAGCTATACAACACTTCTGCTTTGTTTTGCTGCACTTTTCCGGATCGGCAGAGAAACCGCAGTGTATACAGAAGCGTCCAAAACAGGTTCAATAAAACCAGAAGATGGCCAACAATAAAGAAATCAAAGTAATTCTGAGCTGTGCAATTGCTTAACCAATATTAGTATTCGACAACTGAGCATCCACTGTAGTGTAAATAAGTGTTGAGTTCATAAAATTTTAAAAAGCAAAAACCGATGCTGACAAAAGGCAAGAATTTTGTGAAACATTAATAGAGATATGCAATAATAATATGAATTATACAGGGTGGGGCACTACCAACGAATTATTCTGTAGCACTAAAACGACAAATAATGTAAGAAATCTTAAGGCATACATATATCGAGATTATTTGAAACCACATTTTAAAAATATTTTTGATTGTACAGGGTGCTCCAGAAACACGTACTATATCAAAGTTGGGTTATTTTAAATGGAACACCCTGTATTTTTTTCTATTTTTGAATTGTAGGATAAAAAATAATGTATGTTTTTAACATGTTCCTATACCTACTTACTTCCGTTTCTGAGATAAATCGATTTTACCTGATTTGCAGACCCTCCAAAAAAATGCCATAACTTCAAGATAAATAAGAACAAGCAATTTTGTTTTACATCACCTTACTAAGAACCTTCAACATCTCTTTTGCAATATTTACTATTATGTTATGATGTACAGAGTGTTTTAAATACTACCGCATAACGCTAACGACTTAAAACTTAAATAACTTGCTTAACTTAAATGGAACACCCTGTATTTCTGTAGCCTGTTGGAATCAGGAACTAGTTACCTTTCAATCGGTATTAGGGTTACCAACCCCTAACTCTGATAGTTTTCGAGATATTTTAAAATTTGCTAGTTTAACAATTTGCAATTTACTGGAATTTAAGTTACCTGTGAGATATCAGTAAAATGAACATTATCTTGCAAACATTTTTAATGTATAGGCCAATCCAGCTTTAAATATTAACCTTAAAAATATTTTTTTAGAACAAAATAACAGAAATGTGCTCATGACTTATGCCGGGCTCTAAGAGTCAGTCGAATCACGCCCACCTGTCACAAACAACAGCAACCGTTATTAGTTTCAGCAAAAATCGATGACACTGTAAACATTGGTAACTTTGTTAAAAAAATTCTAAAAATAATGGTTTTCGAAATTATCGTACTACTATTAGAGCGATTTGTATTACATTCTTAGTTAACAAGTTAAAGTTTGTCGATGTTTACAGTATGTTCGATTTTTGAAGTACCAAATAACGGTTGCTGTTGTTAAACATTAGTAAATTGTGACCGGTGTGCGTAATTCGACTGACTCTTAGAGCCTGGGATACTAGTCATAAGCACATTTTGTGTTTATTTTTCTGAAAAAATAAATATTTTTAAGGTAAATATTTAAAACTGAAAGTTGCAAGATAATGTCCATATTAGGGATATTTCACAGGTAACTTAGACACCAGTACATCGTAAATTGTTAAACTATCAAATTTTAAAATATCTCGAAAACTATGAGATTTAGGTTTTAATAATTAATTAATTTATTTTATTTTTGGTTTGTTTTTTTTTTTTATTTAATTTTTTTTTTTTTTTTCATTTGGTTTTTTATATTTTATTTTTTTTTTTTTTTTTTTTTTTTTAGTCTTATGCGGTAGTATTAAAACACCCTGTACATCATAACATAATAATAAATATTGCAAAGAGATGTTGAAGGCTCTTAATAAAGTGATGTAAACCAAAGTTGCTTGTCCTTATTCATCTTGAAGTTATTGCATTTTTTTGGAGGGTCTGCAAATCAGGTAAAATCGATTTATCCCAGAAAAGGAAGTAAGTAGGTATAGGGACATGTTAAAGAACATACATTATTTTTTATCGTAAAATTCAAAAATAGAAAAAAATACAGAGTGATCTATTTCAAATAACCCAACTTTGTATGGTACTTGTTTCTAGAGCACCCTGTGCAATCAAAAATATTTTTAAAATATGGTTTCAAATAATCTTGACATATGTATGCCTTAAAATTTCTAACATTATTTGTCGTTTTTATGCTATAGAATAATTCGTTGGTAGTGCCCCACCCTGTATAAGCTTCCTATTGTTTGTAATTTTAGTATCGGTTCGCTGATGATGATTGCTTAGTTATTGAAACACGTGTCCGAGTAAAGTTTTTTGGTGCAGTTTTTGGAGTGACGGCAAACAATTTATATGAGAAGGACACGTAAGCAGTTATATAAAAGAAGTCATAAGTGTAATAGCAAAGATGTGTTTGGGTTTTTTAAAAATTTGTTGAGATTTACGTAGTAATAACCCACGTAGAACATTTACGTTTCTAAAACGTTTTAAGTGCGTTTCATTGAAACGTGAAACATAGTGTGTAACGTCCCAAAATTGTTCCAAAGATGTCATTCAAAACATAAAATGTCCGCCTTCAAAAACGTTTCTATTTGAAATATTCCATTTCAATGTAGACTTAACGTTATTTAAACGTTTTAGAAACATACGCAGAACCAAATTTAGAATTTAAAGCTATTAATGATAAATAAATAAAACAATTATTCTCAAAAAAAATTATATATCAATTGCTGCCTAATTTTTTGCCTATATTTTTGTATTCTTAAAACATTTACAACAAACTTAGTATTGAAATTGACATTTTAACACGATTCTGTGAGATTCGAACCGAGGACCCATGTATGTAAACACCAGAGGTTTTCTTTATACTGGGTTCCCCATATTAGACTATACAATTTAAAAGTCGAATAAAAACTTTCTAATCAAAGTAAATTAACTTTTTTAATCGACAAATATGTAGCTTATTCTGTGGGATTTATGACTAAAGTAAATAACAATTCAAGTTTTAAAGATCATGCCTTCCAAATGCCCTCATTCGACTTCAATGCATTTTTGAATTCTAAGTTCAAAATGTATCATCACTCGGCGAAGCAAATCTCCATTTATTCCTACAATTTAATTTCGAATCTCCTCCTTCAGCTCTAGGATTGTTAAGGGAATTGTTATTTACTTTAGTCATAAATCCCACAGAATAAGCTACATATTAGTCGATTAAAAAGTTAATTTGCTTTGATTAGAAAGTTTATATCTCCATTTATTTCTGCAATTTTATTTCGAATCTGCTCCTTCAGCTCCAGAATTGTTGCAGGGAATTGTTATTTACTTTAGTCATAAATCCCACAGAATAAGCTACATATTAGTCAATTAAAAGTTAATTTACTTTAATTAGAAAGTTTTTATTCGATTTTTAAATCGTATAGTCTAATATGGGGAACCCCGGTATATAGGAGATTTGGAGGAGACGTTGAAAGGTAGGGCAGGGGGATAGTGATTGGGAAGGTGAAAGAATGGGTTTTAGCGTACGCGGACGATGTGGTGGTAGTGGCGAAAACAAGGGAGGAAATGATGGGGATAATCGGGATAGTGAAGAAATTCATAGAAGGAAAGAAAATTGAGGCAATTGTGGAAAAAACGAAAGTGTTAGTTTTTTCAAAAAAAGGAGGGGAGAAAAAGAGAAATGAAAGTGGAGGAAGAAGTGGTAGAAGAAGTAGATGAGATGAGATATTCAGGCTATAGAATGAGGTACAACAATAAGGAGGAGGCACATAAAGGAGTTTGAAAGGAAAGGAAGGAGAATAATATGGCAAGTGTAAGGATTTTGAGAGAGGGTGTTTGGAAATAACGTAATAAGGAGGGAGTGGTTATTTAAGAGCATAATAAGGAGTGTAATAATATATAGGGCGGAAGTGTGAAGATGGAAGGAATGGGAAAGGTTGGACAAAGTACAAGAGAGATAATGGAAAGGAATATTAAGGTTGGAAAGAGAGACGCCGTGGTACATAGTTGATGAGGAAATGAAGATGGAAAAATTAAGAATACATGCGGGAAGAATAGCAAAAAAAATATGAGGAAGGTATGGAGAATAGAGGTAAAGTGTAGAAGGAAGTAAGAGATGGTAAGATAAGGTATGGACAAGAGAACAGGTGGATGTATTACAAAAAGAAGAATATGCGAGGGAGGAAGTAAAAAGGGAAAAAAAAGAGAGAGAGTGAATAAAAATAAGAGATAAAATTGCGGAAAGGGACAGATATATTCAGAAACAAAAAAAGGAGCAAAAAATTAGAGGGGGAAAATATAATAAAAAATATGAGAATCTGGTGGATAAAGAGACACCAGGTTTTTAAAGGGGGGGGGGATAAGCTTGAAGAACAAAAAGAATAGTAGCGAGGTTTAGGATGAGGAGGCTGAAAATAGGTACTGGTTGGAGGATAATAGAAGAAAGTGCAGGTTGTGTGGGAAAGGTGAGTAAACTTGGAACACTTAAGTCGGGAATGTGAGGAGTTAAAGGAAGAGGGAAAAGGAAAGAGGTGAGATATTAAAAAAGGGAAGGAGAAGGAGTGAGATGGATGGAGAAGGTGATAAGAAGCAGGAAAAGAAGAGAAAGGAGAAGGAAAGAAGTAGTTATGCTACAATTTAGAGTTAGAAAAGAAATAGATTGTATATAGTTTTTTATAAGTAGTAGAATAATATTGTAAGTACTGAATGTATAAACAATTAATTAAATACATACATATATACATACAAGGAGTTCTAACCGCTAGACTAATTGGGACCCCACGGTAAGATTAATGCGTCGAATGGTCTTAAAGTCCTATAAAATTGGCTCAAATTTTTAAGTTATCAGCAACGTTGTGATTTAAATTGTAATGTTAAATGTGCTATGAAATGTACAAATTCAAACATAAAAAACCCAAAAAGTAAGCATTTTAAAACAAAAGTAATATTACAGCGACAAAGCCTTAAGTTTTGTCTTTCATAAAACAATATGTTTTATTTCAAACATTTAAAATTAAATGCTGTTTTAGCGATGGCGCACTGGTAATACGTATTCTTTTTAACAACTACGTACTTAATGTTAATTGCAAAGACAACCAAAAGTTAATTCGCGGGGCTACTAACAATCAGCGGTTACATATTTTTGTTTCGAATTTGTAAGAATTTAGATAGAAAGGCAAGTTCTATCTTTTTGTTTGCATTCACCCTGTTTTTTAAGTAGAAAGGGATTGCATCTAAAACATGCCACACTCCATACCTATAAGGGTTATTTTTTCATAAACAGTTTTTTGCAGGTAGTTTTCCTTGTAATGAATTCTGAGATGAACACTGGAAAAACAATAAATAGGTCATAATATATGCAAACTAAATTTATTATTTGTATCTTCTAAAAAAAATGCAATTATCCCAATAAACATGGCGTTCTACATTTTACATTTCAACGGACGTTCCATAATCACTTCTTGAAACTCAAGAAAAACGTTCTTAGAATTACAAATATAAGCCTTTAATAAAACGTCACTTATGTTCCATCATAGCAGTGTTCGTAACTTATTTAAAACGTTTCAAAAAACGTCAAAATGAATTACTATACAAAAACGTTTTGTTCCACTTGGGAACTGTTTGATTTGTCTAACTACATTTGCAATTATAAAATGTAGACAAAAATTTTCATTTATTTTTGAAATAGTTTAAATAAGGAAATAGATTTTTTCTATTTTGGGTCGCTTACAGAGCTATAAAAGCACCCAAATAAGTTCTTTTTATAGATAGTTCAGGGAGTGCGTTAATTTAAATCGTAATTAATGTTCAGTAGATTTATTTATATACTTATTTTTATTTCCGCTAATTTTTTTAATGAAAAGTATGATAAATGTACTAATTAAACTTAAACTAGCGTTTAAACCAAAGTTTAATTAAAATATTGCCACCTTAGCAATTACACTTCAAAATTCCCTAAATGTAAAAAATCACGAAATTTTATTTTAAATAAATCTGAAAAGTCCAAAATAGAAAAAATAGTATAAAGAAATCGTTTCAGAAGGCATTTTAGCAACTGTATTCGTCTTATAAAATGCGTCTTCTGAAACTAGTTCTTTAATATACTATTAACAAATTCCATAAATGACGTAGGTATGTAGTTACCCCCACAACCACAAGATGGTGCTAAAATTTGTATTTTATTTTTGATATGGGAGTTTAATATGTAAGAAGTGTGATTTGTAAACTATAGTAGTAGTGCTCAATTATAAAATTAGCGTTTCTATTTAACAAAAAGCTGTTGGTGGACGGTTTTGTTTACAATGCGTTTAATGTGTGCAGACTGGAAGAATATGTTCGAATTGATAGATGCTACACTTGTAACAAATTTGGTCATTACAAAACACAATGTAAAAATGTGGTTTCATGCGGTTATTGTGCGGGCGAACATGATACAAAAGATTGTAATAACACAGAAAATCTAAAATGTAAAAATTGCTGCGATTTAAATGACAAACAAAAAAATAAAAAACTAGACACAATTCATGCGGTCTGGAGCAAGAATTGTGTCGCAAATCAACACATGGCTCGAATAATCAAAAGTAAGATTAACTACAGCCTACCACAATAGCAATTAAATGGTGTTAAATTTAGCATCTTTCACATAAACATTCAAAGCATATTAAATAAAGTACACACGTTGTAAAGTATTTTAGCACAATACAAACCAAATTTGTTATGTGTAACTGAGACCTGGTTATCCGAAATGTCTGTTGGAGCTGCTAATCTTCCAAATTACTCCCTTGCTACTAGTTTTTTAAGAAGACATCACGCTCATTGTGGTTGTGCTATTTATGTAAAAGGTTACAATTTTAAACTTTTTGAAAATTTCAACTTTGCAGATGAAATGAACATTGAAAAGTGTAGTGCTGTTGTGTTGGTTAAAATGTGCCAGATCGGAATCGTTGTGTGTATAGACCACCAACTGGTGACCAAGACGTGTTTTTGATCGACTTTATGCTGCTCTGAATTTTGTAAGTAAGAACTCCGATTTTCTTGTGTTGTGTGGTGACCTGAACATCGATGTGTTAAAACCTATAAACAATAGCAAAAAATTAAATGATTTGTTTATGTCGTTTAACCTATATAACAAAATTAAGAAGCCAACAAGGGTAGTCGTTTCTGCGATGGGACTTTCAAAAACACAAATCGATTTTCTAGTTACAAACATTCCACTAAATTGTTATGAATGCGATGTAATTGAATGTCACCTATCAGATCACGCGGGTCAGTTTCTGACGTTATGCGGATCAGATTTTATGAAAACCGATAAAGAAATCACAAAAGTACTCAAACGAAATACAACAGTTACAAATATATTGCGTATGCTAGAGTATTTGTTGAACAATAATTGGATTTCTGTGTATGGAAGTGATTTGCAAACTTCGTTTGAAAACTTTCTTAAAGAAGTTCAATATTATTTTCACATTTCATGCCCTTTGCAAGTAAAAAATTGCAAACCGATTAATGGAAACTCCACAAATCAAAAAATAAGGAATTCCAGCGTAAATTTGAGACGTATGTATGAGCAAGCGATAGAAGATGAATCCGGTCAAATGATGAAATTTTATAATGAAGAAAAAAAAACGTCATAAAAAATTAGTACATAAAATAAAACGAAGCATTTTAGACACCCTCATCACTGCATCATCTAATAAATCAAAATCGATATGGAGTATTATTAATCAAGAAAGAAAGTCGACAGTGAAATCAAATAAAATAATTTTGAAAGTGAATGAAGTGAATATCAATAATCAATCGGATGTTGCTAATAAATTTGCAAAGTATTTCTCATCTGTCGCTCAGCGTGAATTGTCTCAACATTTCGGGTCATCGGCGTCGTCTTCGTGTACGACAGTGAATTTCAACGAGCGAAGCATCTTTATTCAACCAGTCACTGAATCGGAAGTCCTAAAAGTGATATACTTATTAAAAAACAAAAAATCTTGTGATAGTGAGGGATTTAGTGCGGAAATAGTAAAAAAAATTGCAACTGGTGTAGTCGCACCGCTAACATATTTAATAAATAAGTGCATTGAAAATGGAGAATTTCCGGATGTTCTCAAGTTAGCGCGGGTGGTACCGTTATTAAAAAAAGGCAACAAAAACCAAATAGAAAATTACCGGCCGATATCGATATTGTCACCGTTCTCAAAGATCCTAGAACTGATAATGTCACGTGCGATATGGAACTTTATCAACAAATTCAATTTGATGTCATCTTCTCAACAAGGCTACAGAAATCAAATGTCAACAGAAACGGCAGCAGGTTCATTTATTGATAACGTTGGAAAACTTTTAGATACAAATAGCTATGTAGCAGGTATACTTTTTGACTTAAGCAAAGCATTCGATATCGTGCACAGTGACTTTATTAAGAACAAATTGTATGCCCTAGGCATTAGAGGAACACCTTTAAAATTAATATTATAATTTCTCAAAAATCGGAATGTATGTAAATATTGAAAAACATAATTCATTAACATGTGATATCGACTATGGTGTGGCTCAAGGATTAGTGCTTGGACCGTTAATTTTTCTATTATACATAAACGATCTATCTGATTATGTTCAGGGGTGGTGTTCTAATAAATTATGCTGACGATTCAAGTATTGTTGTAAGTGCTGAAAGTGCGGAATTGCTACAATTAAAATAAACAGTATTTGTCTGAAATGAAGGGTTGGTGTAATCAAAACAATATGATATTGAATTTAAATAAAACAGTGATTGTACAATTTTTAAAGTCAATATCTGTGGAATCAATTGAAGGTTCTGTCGAAAGTACTAAGTTTTTTGGGTTTTGTTATAGATTCTAAGTTAAGGTGGGTAAAACATGTCGACTTTGTATGTAGCAAGATAAGTTCTGCCTATTTTACTTTCATTAGATTAAAAAATATAGTGTGTTTAGAAACAAAACTACAGATGTACTATGCATGGGTTATTCACATCTATCATATGGGGTTATTCTGTAGGGTGGAATATCAAAGGCCAATAGAGTTTTTTATAGAACAAAAAAGATATCTTTAAAAAATATAAATTGTTTACTTTCCTTCTGTGTATATATACAGGGTTATTCACGTTGTACGACACGAAAGATTATGGCTATATCCTTTGATTTTGAAATTAGTTTTTTCGTGGAATAAATAGGGATCATTGGAGGTACTTTTAAAATTATATTCATGATATACAGGGTGTTCAAAAAACATAGAACATATCAAAGTTGTGTTTTTAAATGGAACACCCCATATATTTTTACATTTTCGGATTCTACAATTAAAATAAAAGTAAGTTTTATAAAGATTTACCTCATTTAAACCTGAAGGTTTTTTAAATATTCCATATTTTGTGAAAATGTAGTACCAACTTGACACGTTTGAATTTTCGATTTTTATACCTGATTTTGATACTAAATTTGACCCAAGTTCTATTAACTGAGTAAGTTTTGTGTCGTACTTGTAAAAATTTAATAACGTATACACGGTGTTTAAAAATGTGACTAAATAATTACAAGTTTTAAATAATATTAACTTGTTTATTTCAAATAAAACACCCTGTATTTTATGTCATCAGCAGTTGCAGAATTTAATTCTCTATCGGTTATTATTACACTTTCCTATACCTAACTGTTCACGTTCTCATCGATAATGCATATTTTCGAAGCAACAAACAACAAGTTTAATACAAAACTATTTTATTAGCAGTGTGTACTTGATTTTTTAGGTACTGTGGACTAATTTAAATTAAAAAAAGAAAAAAATAAGGGCTTATAGCAAATGTTCAAAATGACGACCGCCTGACTTTAAACACAAACGTATTCTTTTGTTGAAACCTTCAGCAACATTTGCCAACATTTCTGGGCCTATATTTTGGAAAGCTTCTCTGATTCGCTCTTTCATATCATCTGGTGTTGTTGGAGGTGTGTTGTAAACAGTTGCTTTTACATATCCCCATAAAAAAAATCTGGTGGAGTCAAGTCAGGCTATCGCGGTGGCCAATTTTGAGAGCCATTTCTTCCCATCCACCGATTTTGGAAATAAACATTTAAAAATTCTCATACATCACGATGTAAATGTGCGGGAGCTCCATCCATCTGCAACCACATAGTTGCCCTTATTCTAAGAGAATCTCATCTAATAAAATTAGAAACTGATTAATCAAAAATTCAAAAAATAATCTTCCGTTTAAATGCTTATTAAAAAATAGGGATCAATTAAATAACGACCCATAATTCCGCCCCAAACATTCACTGACCATCTGTGTTTATTATCAACTATGAGAAATTGATGCGAGTTAAAATCAAAATAATAATGGTAGTGATACCTATTAACGCATCCATTATTGTGAAACGTGCACTCGTTACTAAACAGAACAAGATTAAAAAAGTTTTGATTTTCTGCCACTTTACAAAACCTACATACAAAACGCAACTCGATTCCCGACATCATTTTCCGAAAGTTGTTGGTGAAGCTGGATTTTATAATCGTGATAATGATGTTTTTTAAGAATTCTCGAGACACTCGCTCGACTGATGTTTGTATTTTATGCAATTTGATTTTGTCCAATATGGGAATTTTTGATTACAGCCGCAATAACTGTATGTTCAATTTCTTCGTTTTGTGTCACAGGTTTTCTTTTGGTGGGTTTCTTGTAATGGATACTCCCAGTTTCTTTGAATTGAGCCAATAGTCTTTCGAAAACGGATTTGTTTGGATGATTCCTGTTAGAAAATCTCTCGTGATGCCAATAAACAGTTTTGCAGGCATTCTTCAAGGATAAAAATCATGTCAACTCGTTCTTCTTTGTTATAGATTGTCATTTTTAATAAAAATCAAGAACAGAAGTCACAAACTACCACCACAGACTGAATGACAGAAACCAATTGTTATGAAAAAAATTGTCATAGCCGACTATATCATAGATAGACTATGTCATAAACTTACTGCTAATAAAATAGTTTTAAATGAAACCTGTTGCTTGTTGCTTCGAAAATATGCATTTTCCATGAGAACGTGAACAGATAGGTATAGAGAACTGTAATAGTAAAAATTGGCCACCGCGATCGCCTGACTTGACTCCACCAGATTTTTTTATGGGGATATAAAAAGCAACTGTTTACAACACACCTCCAACAACACCAGATGATATGAAGGAGCGAATCAGAGGCTTTCCAAAATATAGGCCTAGAAATGTTGGCAAATATTGCTGAAGGCTTCAACAAAAGAATACGTTTGTGTTTAGAGTCAGGCGGTCGTCATTTTGAACATTTGCTATAAGCTCCTATTTTTTTTTCTTTTTTTTATTCAAATTAGTCTACAGTACTTAAAAAATCAGGTACACACTGCTAATAAAATAGTTTTGTATTAAACCTGTTGTTTGTTGCTTCGAAAATATGCATTTTCCATAAGAACGTGAACAGTTAGGTATAGAAAAGTGTAATAGCAACCGATAGAGAATTAAATTCTGCAACTGCTGATGACATAAAATACAGGGTGTTCCGTTTGAAATAAACAAGTTATTATCATTTAAAACTTGTAATTATTTAGTCACATTTTTTGAACACCCTGTATACGTTATTAAATTTTTTACAAGTACAACACAAAACCTACTCAGTTAGTAGAACTCGGGTCAAATTTAATCTCAAAATCCGGTATAAAAATCGAAAATTCAAACGTGTCAAGTTGGTACTACATTTTCACAAAATACAAAATATTTAAAGAGCCTTCAGGTTTAGATGAGGTAAATCTTTATAAAACTCACTTTTATTTTAATCGTGGAATCCGAAAATGTAAAAATATATGGGTGTTCCATTAAAAAAAACACAACTTTGATATGTTCTATGTTTTTTGAACACCCTGTATATCATGAATATAATTTTAAAATGTACCTCCAATGGTGCCTATCTATTCCACAAAAAAACTAATTTCAAAATCAAAGGATATAGCCATAATCTTTCGTGTCGTACAACGTGAATAACCCTGTATTTATATAAATGTGCTGTTTATGCTTTTAAAATGAGTCGTGAATGGAATCAGTTGAACGCCCATCATACTTACAACACAAGAGATAAATATAGTTTTCTATTTCCCTCGCACAACACATTCTTGTTAGAACGGACTTCTTCTTATTCGTGTAAAAAGAATATTTAACAAATTACCGTTAGAAATAAGAACATGTTTTCAGAGGGTACATTTAAAAATTTGTTAAAGCGTTTTGTACAAAATAAATGTGTGTACGATTTAAAACAATTTGTAGAATGTAGTAAGTAATGTACTTCAATGTTTATATACATATACAGGGTGTCTGTAAAAGGTCGTTACACAAGCCTACCACATATTCCTTAGACTAAAATAAGCCGATTTAAGTAAACTTACATTAGTCCAAAGTCGCTTAGTTTGGGCGCTATGCGGCCTTAAAGTTAAAAATTTGAAATCGTTTTTTTATTATAAATTTAAAATGGTTTATGCGGTTTTAATAACATTTGGTATAGTTAGTTAATGTTATTGGACGAATGTTTTGAGCAAATTACAAAAATATTTGAATTCTGAAAGTGAATGAAACACGCATAACTATTATGAAAACTAACATAATTTTTCTGCTATCAGTAGTAGAGACACGAAATTATTTTTATTTGATAGAGTATTCAAAAACGATTAAATTATGTGTCTTGTAAAAAATTTTTATTTTTATTTGTTTTCGAGAAAAACGAAAAAAAAAAGAGAGTTTATGGTAGTGCGTTCCAAAAAAGCATAAGGTAATCCAGTCGCCTATGATTTCTATCACAAACATATGAATTTTGCATAGCTAAATAATAATAGTGTCAAATCTAAAATACCTGAATGGTCATTAGTATTCCAAAGTTTGTTAAGCGCTCTAATAATAATTTACAAAGCTTAATTTTGGTGATTTATCATGGCGTTACAATACACCAATTAAGAAAGTACCGATATGCTATTTGTATTTGGTGTTTGTGAAGGAAATACTCGAGAATGTGTTAGGGTGTATTCTGAAACCGCTGATTATGGAAGGCAGCGTTTTGTAAGGGTTCCTGAAGTTGAAGAAGAAATTTTAGAACGTGTTGAAGAAGATCCAGAACTAAGTACTAGACAAATAGATAGGGAACTAGGAGAATGTAAAGATGTGGTCCACGCAATAATTAGAGAACAGTTGCTATATCCATATCATAAAATAACAGTTCAAATCTTTTAGAACGTGATTTTGAAATGCGTTTGGGTTTTTGTCGCTTTGTTAATAGGCAAAGAGAAGCAGATATAACTTTAGCAACACTATTTTGTTTACGGATGAAGCTTGTTTTACAAGAAGAAGGGTAACTAATTCCCATAACGAACACGTTTATGCCGTTGAAAACCCGTATGCCATAAAGATAAACCATTTTCAACGCGAATTTAAACTTAATGTGTGGATTGGAATAATTGATTTTATTGTTGGTCCTGTTATTCTTCCTTAAACATTAACGAAAGCCATCTACTTGCAGTTCTTACAAAACACATTGCCAGATTTGTTAGACGAGTTACCTCTACAACTTCGGAGAGATATGTGGTACATGCACGATGGAGCCCCGCCACATTTTTCAGTTGATGTTCGAAATTGCTTACATCTAGTATGGATATAGGAAAATTGCTCGCCGTCAATTGCTAGCCGTCAATTCCTCGCCATGAATTGCCACCCTTCTCAATTGCTCGCCACTTCAATTGCTCGTTTTCTCGTTTTATATGTTCCGGTTAATTATTCGAAATCAATTGTTAGAAACCATTTAACAATTCCATTTTAACATTTGCATTCGTTTATTGGATTTATACTTAAATCCAATAATAACTAATAAAGGTTTAGGTACCTACTACCTACCTACCAGCAATTAAAACAGATAATAGATTATTTAGAAAATGCAGTTAACGATAAACAAAATGAGCAATTAAAAACAGATAATAGTAACGAGGCGTTCATTACTAGACGGTTGTTATAAAGTCGGCGATATTAGAAAGTTTCGCTTCATTTGCATTCTAAGCAGCGTACCGATTGCTACGAGTTTACAAACTATTTTTCAATACAACCCTTTTGACGAAGATAACATTTCTGTAAAATGGCTTTGCAGTTTTGCAATCCGAAAAAGGAAAGCCGAAGCTTTACGACAAAGGCCATCTCTATATTAGAGATAAGGACAATGGGATAAAACGCATTGGAAATGTGAACATTCCAAAAAGTTCAAGTGTTCCGCTCGCGTCACAACCGAAGGCGACGAGATTATTAAACGATGGAAAGAACATAACCACGTTGCCGACGCAGCAAAAGTGGAGGTTACTAAGATATTGACTTCGATTCGCGAGGCTGCAAAAATACCAGAGATATGCCCCACTGTATAATCTCGGATGCCTCTGTTGGATGCAGCCAGGCTGTCGCACCGCACCTACCCCGAATCGAAAACATAAAAGAACTATAAGGCACGTTCGTAAGCGGAATGAAGATCTACCCGCAATTGTTAACCATCGCAGGGATCTCCAACTTCCAATGGAGTTTACCACCACTTTAAATGGAGAAAAATTCCTTTGCTTCGACTCCGGCCCAGAAGATGAGCGCATTTTGATGTTCTGTACCGAGAAGAACCTACAAACTTTATCGGATAGTGACCATTGGGGTGTCGATGGCACATTCAAGACAGTGCCCTCGATTTTTTACCAACTCTTAACAATCCATGGATTGAAAAGCAAACTTTCAATACCATTACTATATGCACTGCTGCCCAATAAATCAGAACAAACATACATTCGTTTGTTCACCCAGTTGAAAGTGCTGAAAAATACTGTCACTCCAAGGATTATAACCACAGACTTCAAAATGGCCCTTTCAAACGGAATAGTATCTGTTTTTCCAAATGTACGGATCCAAGGGTGCTTCTTCCATCTATGTCAAGCTATATTCCGGGTGATACAAGCTAAGGGTCTAAAGAAGCGTTATGAAACTGACGCTGACTTCGCCCTTCGAAGAACTGTGTGATGGTAACATAATCTACGAAGACGCCCAAGAGGTCCTCGATTATTTTGAAGACACGTGGATCGGGCGACCCAACAGAAGACATAGTCGACGACCACCGAAGTTCTCGCATGATCGCTGGAATTGTTATGATGTCGCTTGCCAAGGGATGCCCAAAACAAATAATTCTCTTGAGGGATGGCATAGAGCCTTTGAACAACAAGTATCGGGGCACCACCCAAATATCTGAAAGTTCATCAAATGTATCCAGAAAGAACAAAGCTTAAACGAGCTACAAATAGAACAACTACTTGCTGGCGATGTCCATCAACAGAAGAAAAATACAGGGATTGTGCTGAACGGCTCCAAAGCATGGCACTATCGTACAATGGAGAAACCTGTTGGAATATCTCCGTGCGATAGCCCACAATATCGCATATTGATGCAGTTAGAATAAAAACAGAAAAAAAATACAAAAAAAATTCAAAAAATATGAAAAAAAAATTTGGGAGACGAAAAAGCCGACCTCCACGTGGTGTCTCCTGGGTAACGCTAACAGGCTTTTAAATTTTGCAGTGGCGAGCAATTGAAGTGGCGAGCAATTGAGAAGGGTAGCAATTCATGGCGAGCAATTGACGGCTAGCAATTAACGGCGAGCAATTGCCGACGAGCAATTTTCCGGATACCCATCTAGTATACCCAAACAAATGGATAGGGAGAGGTAATAACGCTCCTGTAAATTGGCCACCACGTTTTCAGACTTAACACTAGCTGATTTTTCTTATGGAGACATCTTAAGTCCGTAGTTTACAAAACGCCTGTGGCTAATGAAGTAGAACTATGGCAACGTATTCAACATGCTACAAATGACCTTAGAGGTGATAGAGAAATTTTACGAATTTTTGTATCCTTGTAGAACACTTTGAACAATTTTTGTGACATTATTTATGTTTATTTTAAAGTTACTTAATTTTTTTAAATAATTTTGTGTAAAATAATCAAATGAGGATTATTAAGATAGAAATTTTGCAAAACCATTAGAGTATTTAATTACTGAGTGCCGTTTTTGTAGAAAATGCAAAATTCATAGAAAAAATTACAGGCGACTGGATTAGATTATTCTTTTTTCGAATGCACCAGTATAGGTAATTTTTTTGTTTTTCTCGAGAACGAATAAAACTTATTATTATTATTATTATAACATTATGGGGTCGTAGAAAAATTAGTGTATGTGATTCAAAAATATAAAATTCCTCCAAATACGGATTTTAGGTTGACTGCGATGTTGAATCCTTTTAGTGGAGGTGAGGATAAAAAAACACTCTTCAAATATTCAATACGCTAACGTTTCGCTTACAATGCGTGAGCTTCTTCAGAGCGGCTTAAATTTATCGAGTGGAGTCACTACTGATTAAAAACACACAACAACATATAATTAAAATTAACATATAGACGTTAATAATTAAAATTGTTAAGTATATATATAAATAAGTAGATGACAAACAGTTTTCAACAAACGTTTGTTCGTCAATTGAAAAAATTGTAAAAATTGCAATTTTTATTAATCACAAGACAGGTCACTTAGAGAAAGTTTTTAATCTAATACAATACGTATTTAACTATCTAATTTCAGAATTTCATAGATTATAATTTGTTAAAACACTGAACATTTTTTAGTTTTAATGGCTTAAAATTAATGTGATGCACTTAAAAATAAATTGACTACAAACTAAATTAAAGGAAAGGAACACCAACTACAGCGTCTATTTAACCAACAGAAAAACACCAAAAACTGCACCAAAAACTTGACTCGGACACGTGTTTCAACAGCTAAGCTATTATCATCAGCGATACCAAACTAAAAATAAAAACAACGGGAAGCTTATACACGGTGGCCAGAAAAATACGGACAAACGCCAGGTAGAACGATTCTTTGTTCAATTCTGAGGCGATAATCTTAATCCAAAAAAGTTATGCGATCCTTCCTTAAGGCGCACGAGACCATCAAACCTTAAGATGTACGGCTAAAATTTATCAAAATTCGTCAAATTTATCTATGTAAAATCATTGTGGTGAAATTTAGAAATGGAATTATCTCAAATACATCGATGTAACTAATCGATTAATCTTTGTTTAATTCTGAGTTGACAATCTTAATTGAAAAAAGTAGTACAGTGCTTTCTTAAGTCACACGAGCACCTTAAAAGAATTGTAAATTTGGCAACACCTAATCAGACAATTACTGTGGTAGTAATCATTTTATTATTTACTATAAATCAGATAAATATGCAAATTAGCAAGAATTTTATGTTAACATGGACAACAATTTTAGCCGTACATCTTAAGGTTTGATGGTCTCGTGCGCCTTAGGAAGGATCGCATAACTTTTTGGATTAAGATTATCGCCTCAGAATTGAACAAGAATCGTTCTACCTGGCGTTTGTCCGTATTTTTCTGGCCACCATGTGTATCTATCTGCTTATCACGCATCGTTATACTTAATTGATTCTTAGATAAGCTTAAATAATTCCGAAAATCTAATGGACCGTTATCATCATAATTCATAAGCAAATTTCTGTTTTAAAAATTTCTAAACTTTCATAAGAATCAAGTTCGTTTTATTATCTACCCTCTTAATTAACTCAATGTCGCCTACTCTATGGCCATTTTCAAGCATATGCATGGCAACACTGGACCTATCTGTGCGATAATGTTTGACATGAGCTGCGTGCTCTTTAAAACGAGTTTTAATAGGTCTCTTGGTTTGCCCTATATATACTTGGTTACAGTCTTTACAATTAATTTTATATATTCCCGATTTATCACACATTTCTATTGGGTCTTTCGGATTGCCTAAAAGATTTTGCAAGTTGTTATTACTAGAAGTCACAATTTGATAATCAAATTTTGAAAATATTTTTGAAGACCTTTTGTGCATGTGGGATAATTTAGTAATTTGACATATTTCTTTCTAACGTTAGGAACTAGTAATAGCAAAATAGATAAGAAATATGTCAAATTACCAAATTATTCCACATACACAAAAGGTCTTCAAAAAATATTTTCAAAATTTGATTATCAAATTGTGACTTCTGTAATAACAACTTGCAAAATCTTTTAGGCAATCGAAAGACCCAATAGAAATGTGTGATAAATCGGGATATATAAAAGTAATTGTAAAGGCTGTAACCAAGTATATATAGGGCAAACCAAGAGACCTATTAAAACTCGTTTTAAAGAGCACGTAGCTCATGTCAAACATCATCACACAGATAGGTCCAGTGTTGCCATGCATATACTGAAAATGGCCATAGAGTAGGCGACATTGAATTAATTAAGAGGGTGAGATAATAAAACGAACTTGATTCTTATGAAAGTTTAGAAATTTTAAAAACAGAAATTTGCTTATGAATTATGATGATAACGGTCCATTAGGATTTTCGGAATTATTTAAGCTTATCTAGAATCATTGAGATTAACGATGCGTGATAAGCAGATAGTTATAAGCTTCCCGTTGTTTTATTTTTAGTTCGGTATCGCTGATGATAACAGCTTAGCTGTTGAAACACGTGTCGAGTCAAGTTTTGGTGCAGTTTTGGTGTTTTTCTGTTAGTTACAAACTAAATAATGTTTGTAATGTTTTAATAAACTAGTATTTTGAACTAGAATCTAAACCCACACCCAAGGATAGTACCCACACCTACTGACACTACTAAAAATATCGTAAAAAGAACACTAACCAATCAAAAAATAAATACAACGACACAGCTGATAGGTTACTGTGTCATTGTTTTCCCTCTAATTTCTGACATCTTTGATTTAATCAGCATAGCGCTAGATAAATTTGTAGGTACTTTAAACAGAAACAAAAATCCACGGGTTCGAGCTTTTTTTATTAAACTCCCATTATCATAAAAAATGCCAACAGTTAACTGTAACGACATGTGTGTGTTAAAGTGCAAAGCGATAGCTTTAATGCTTGAAACACGTTGCTGATAAAGCCAAGTATAACTTGTACAGAAGCACACACGCAACGAAAAGAACACCTGATGCAGCATTTTGCTCTTATTATGAGCTCATCAGAGATGTATACTTAAGTGCGGTATACGACTGTACATGACGGCGGTTGGTCTTTTTAAGCTCTCGTGGAGCAATGAACATAAGTAAAATGCTGCATCTGTACAAGTTATACTTGGCTTTATCGGCAACGTGTGTTTCAAGCATTAAAGCTATCGCTTAGAAAGCGCTTTGCACTTTAACACACACATGTCGTTACAGTTAACTGTTGGCATTTTTCTTAGTTTATAGTATTCATACGTGTCAATGTTTACACGAGATGTCGCAAGACACACATTTTACTTATGTTCATTGCTCCACGAGAGCTTAAAAGACCAACCGCCGTCTTGTACAGTCGTATACTGCACTTAAATATACACCTCTGATGAGCTCACAATAAGAGCGAAGTGGTGCATCAGGTGTTCTTTTGTTGCGTGTGTACTTCTGTACAAGTTAACTTGGCTTTATCGGCAACGTGTGTTACAAGCATTAAAGGTATCGCTTAGATGGCGCTTTGCACTTTAACACACATGCCGTTCACAGTTAACTGTTGGCATTTTTCTTAGTTTATAGTATTCATACGTGTCAATGTTTACACGAGATGTCGCATGACACACATTTTACTTATCCCATTATCATGTTTATTACATTTATCTGCTACTTTACATTGCATATAGTAGTTGTGATAGCGGCTATCATTTGAATACCCAAAGTTTCCCTTTTTCGTCCACCTAAAAACATGTTGAAATAATGGTGGGCGGCTTTTACCCCGAAATGACTTTGTTCTGCTACCTCATCATCATTTTGAGAAAAGGGAAGCAAAACTAAATTTGAATTAGGTATATTTTGAACATTTCAATTTATTTGTGTATACCGTGATGTTTATAGTGTTACTTTTTTAGGTACCAACTCTATTTCTTTAATACAGTCGTGGAAAACTTTTTTATGATTACGTACACTTTTTACAATTAATAATTTCAAAATAAATGCTTCACACTGAAGTTTCGATAACATTAAAAATATTTGTTACAACTTTATTTAATTTATTTCCCCCTATCGTGTTTATGTTTATATTACAAAATATGAAATACAATAAGACATTCAACAGCACTACTACGTCGTAGCACTAAATATCCCATTCTAACATCAGCAAGAACGCTCAAGGACCATCGTTCGAATGCTTGTCAGATTACCTCAATAACATCTTACACCGTGGTTTGAAGTAATTACCACATTATGGCAGATGACAGTACTAGATAAAAAATAAACGAACACTATCACTAGTCCCGCTATCACCATTACCCCATCTGATCTTTATCATAGCATTATGAATTTTATTTAGAAAAGTAGAACATAAAATAAAAAAAAAAAGAATGATTTTTAATTCTCAATTGAGTACCTACTTACATATTTCCATTGTGGCAAAGATAACTAAAGAACAAAAGTGTGATGACAATATACTTATTGTGAAGTAGATGTTTTTATAATTACAAAATAAATGAATTTTTTAGATTGAAATGCGATACCATCTTAGAAACGTCGTTTAATTATTTTTTGCGATTGGCACAAGAATATAAATTAAACAATCAGTTTCTCATCTAATGTTTATTTTATTTTAATTAAAATGGGAACGTAAGTTTTCTTTTGTGAATATTAAAACCAAATTTATTGGTCTACTTAAAAGGTTTCAAACAAAAAACTAGAATCAAATTATAAGCCATAAACACAAAAAGTATCCATAGAACGACACGTATCTGCTTTGTTTTGCGAAGCAAGGAATCTGAATAAAAAAAAAAAATTTGGGTGGTAAAAGTATTCCCTTTTTTAATTAAGTTTTCCAAAAAGAGTTAAATAAATGTTTTTAACTTAAAATTTTCCTTTTGGTTTTTTTTCTTTTAAACAAAAAAAAAAAAAAATTAAAAACACAAACCCAAAAAAGACACACCTAACTTCATCCTTATCTATCGATCTACCGAGTGTAATTGTAAATAAAATTTTTTCTTCAAGCGTGCTAAAATATGAATTTTACTATACCGCATTGAATATATAGAACGACTACATTATTTTACGGCGTACAATAATATTATTATTTTACGCTCAATTAGTAACTTAGTTTGCCGGTAGAGGTATTAGCACTTTTAAGCAGAAACGCCATTTAAAATTTAAACTTTTAAAAATGTCGCAAATTGAAGGAACTCCACCTAAAATAAAACAAATCGCCGATGCCTTAGTTGAAAATTTGATCCCCAACAAATCGCGCAAAATATATGATTTTGCTTACAATAAATTTTGAAATGGGCGCAAGAAAATAATATAATCAATTACACAGAAAATGTTATGTTAGCGTATTTTTCCCATTTGGCGGAAACTATGAAAAGTTCGTCATTATGGGCACAATATTCCATGCTAAAGTGCCAATTAAATATTAAACATGACATAAACTTAAAAATTACGCAAAATTAATTTCCTTCTTGAAGCGCCAAGCTGATGGGTATCAACCAAAAAAGCAAAAGTTTTCTCAAAAGAACATTTTAATAACTTTTTACAAAATGCGCCAAACAATGAATATTTGGCCATGAAGGTAATTTCAAATATAACTTTTCAATCGCTAAAGTAGATACTATTTTCTTAGATCGTATTAATATTCGGAGTTAGTGGGGCATGTCGTTGCGACGAACTAGTCAATTTAAGAATACAGGATATCGAAGACCTGGAACGTATAATACTAGTAAAAATTCCTAATACTAAAACGAATAAGTCACGGACATTTACCATAGTTGGAGATTTTTATTTAAATTTATGTAGACAATATATGACACTTCGACCTAATGACATCAACATAACAAGATTCTTTTAAAATACCAAAATGGTAGATGCCACCGTGTCGTTATGGGGATACATAAAATTTCAGGTATACCAAAACAAGTGGCAACTTTTTAAAACTACCTAATCAGAGGAATACACTGGTCATACACTGCGACGAACCTCAGCTACATTGTTAGTTGACAATGGTGGAGACATTACCACTCTAAAAAGACACGGTGGATGGAAATCTAACAATGTAGCTGAGGGATACATCGAAGACTCCCTTTCAAACAAACGTGAAATTGCCAATAGAATATTAGGGTGCGATGAAGGTAACACATCTACCGTAACATCAGGTGATCTTAACAGGCCTAGTACTTCCACCGCAACATCGAGCATATCCCAGTCAAGTGAATATGAAATCCATCACGACTATAATGACGTCAATGTCAGTTCTAAAACAGCAAGTAGTGGATTAAATATTATTAACTCGACATTACAAAATTGTACCTTTAATATTACTATAAATAAGAAATAGGTATTTTTCCACTATATAGTTACTACAAAAGAATGTTTGTTTTAAGTTTTCATCTGAAATAAGAGTTAATTATTATTATTGTTGTATTGTTAAATAATTATAGCTTTCTTTCTTACTCTACAAATTAATACAAAAATTTTCCTTTTACAAACCGTGTTAATACACACAACAAAAATAATGTTGTTTGACAGTCATGTTTGACAGTTGTAAAGTTGAGTTAACGCTGTTGCCTATTCATTCTAAAACCACCTCAATTACTTCAAGAATTTGGTTTTTACGCTTGAAGAAAAATAGTATATGCTACACGGAGTCGAACGCCTTTTGTGTTTCGCAAAGTATTTTGCGGCCTCAGCTGCGCTTCGGCCGCAATACCTTCGCTCAACACAAAAGAATGCGTTCTACTCCTAGTAGCATAATATACTATTATTTTCAATAAGTACTGATTGTGGAGATTAATAATTTTTATTGTTTGGTCTAATTTTTTTTTAAAAATTTTTATAAAAAAAAAAGATTTCCAAAAAAAGGGGAAACCCCGTTAAAAGAAACCCCGCCTCGAAAACCCTTTTGTACTAGGACTGATCGACTAAAAATTGGCGGGCGAGAAAACGCTTTAAAAAAAGTTTTACTCTACGTACACAAGATAGGAAGTTATGCAACGGCTTCCAAGTCGAAAATTATAACACTTTTTTTCAACAAATAGTACATTACAACTAAGAAAAAAAATTCTGTCCTGAGGCCGGGCGGCCGACAGTTTGTATGTAAACAAGATATCCAAGGATCCGCTGGTCCAATTTTAATGAAACTTGGCATACAGGTTATATAGTTAATACCAAACATCTGATTAGTTTTTGAACATAATCTGCTGAACCAAAAGAGCCCTCACAAAAGACTATAGTTTGAATTAGGGATGCAACACCCAACTGTATGAAAATTAATAGGCAAAATGCAAAAAGGGTAAGCATACATCAACCTATACAGGCGCCGATATCGCATTAGAAATATTCCACACTAGTGTTTGGAAACAAAATTTATTCAACGAGTTGTCCGAATAGGTAGTTGTTCTAACAACCAGTTGTCCTGGCAAAGAGATGTTCGACAGCAAAATGGTCGACAACAAGTTGTCTACGACGAGTTGTTACGTCTTGAAATTATGGGGTTGCCGTCTCAACCCCGTCAAAATGGACATCGTTAATTCACATCCGCATGAAGCAACTCACGAAATGCGGAAAGAGAACTCAGCAAAACAAATGCAATTAACAAATGCTGACACCACAAGAAGCATTCAAACGACCTTCAACCTAATTATCACATATAAAACAACGCGGGTACAATGAGCCAATCAGTTCGAGACAAGTTACAAACCTAGTGCAGTTCCACAGTGTGTACCAAACCTGGAGTCGTTGACCAACGACATCACACGACAGCGTCCAATCGACCAGTAATTCGGACGACATGCAATACAAACGCCAACATTTCTGCAAACGCTGCATCTCGTACGCTACAAGTGCATTTGACGACCTAGGCAACATCCATTTATGCATGTAAATATTCCATCGCATCTACTGTAAGTAGAGTGCAAATAAACGCTTTTAAACACAAAAGAACAACGCAGTTCTTTCTCTGGTTAAATCGATGTCTAGTACTCACCCTGGACACTTTCTTGTAAATTAAATAAAACTATAACACTTAGTCCACTAACATTACGAGACACCACTCTCAAAATATCAAAAATTTTGAATTTATTGAATTCGTATCCGTTTTGTATCGAGTATATGTGTTGTATGAAGTAGTGCAGGTGTATACGGGAGAGTTTTTAAAACAGGATAGCTTGATTACTCCTATATCCTATATATAAAGATATCAAAATTATTCAAACGGCGCGGCGTTGTAAATGGTACACCTGAGCGCAGTTTTTAAAAATATTTTTGTTATATACAGAGTGTATCGTTTATACAAAGTGGTTCTAAATTTTTTTTGAAAATATGTATATATTTTTACATATTTAGATCAATAATAATCTTTGAAATTATTGCTTGCTCCTCTTATTATTTTTAATTTGTAGTAGTTTCCTTACATAGAAGGCCTTCTATAGGAGCTGGATGTATAACCAAAGAACTAAATTATTCTATAGTCGACGTTTTGACAACTAAGTGTGTTGTCTTCATCGGAACGAAATAATAAATAAAAAGAACTAGTATTTTACGTTCCGATGAAGACAACACATCTAGTTGTCGAAACGTCGACTATAGAATAATTTAGTTCTTTGGTTATACATCCAGTTCCTATAGAAGGTCTTCTATCAAAGGAAACTACTACAAAGTATAAATAATAATCTAAGTTTTTCAAATATGTTTTATTTTTAACATTTAGTTAAGCTGTTTAAAATTTTTATTTTTATTTATTAAATAGGCTTTGCAGAAACTTCTTTAAGAAGTCATAAAAAAACTTGCCTTTTATTATATCAAATTGAGATTTGGTACATTATTAGACAATACTTAAAAGTTAGTTGTTATCATAAAAACACCCATTTATGTGAAAAGATTACACTGCTGTGATTTTTTGACTTTGTTACATTTCATCGGTTGTAGTGTACGTTTTCGGTCAGAGTTGATTGTAGTTTTGTGCAGAAGAAACGACAATTGTTGTGTGTTTTTTATTCATTATTCTCTGTGTCTTTATTCTTGTCGGGGTTTTTAATTATGTGTTACTATTTATAAAATTTGGGATTGTTATTAATGGTTCTTGTGTGATAAGTCTGTATACTCTGTATTTGGTTGATGAATATACTCATCTTTGTTACTCGAGTTAGTTGTTTGCCTGGTTCCCTACTGACCGGGGGAAGCTTTCAACTAAAACGGTAGGTGGCGCCCCATTGCCGGATCACCACATCTTTTTCTATTATTTTTCTACTTACTGCTCACGCCCATTCTACCAAAAATTGGAGCTGCGGGTAGATGTTGCGATCCGAAGATAAAAGAAATAGTAATTAGTTCCTTACCACCAAACTAACTCATAACAAATTATAAAAATATATATATATATTTGGCACTAGATGTCACTGGTGTGGTTCGCCAACAACGCGCATAATTTCATTTTGTTTTGATTACCTTTTTAATGTGAATTTATTTTTTACATAATATTTTAGTTTATTATTAGAATTGTATTTAATTAATAGAATTATACTTTCTTTTATTTCTACACTTAGCAGTAGTGGGTGACTCACCAAATTTCTGCTCACTGCTAAGATTTTATTGATTTATTTAGGGGTTATCTTAAGTTATATGTAGTACAAGGGTGTGTAGTTGAATCATGTTATTGTATATATTTTTTTGCTACACAAAGTTGGCACCCAACGAGAGTCTATTCAATTTATTAAAATTATCTATAGCAGCTTATTTTAAATTCGGTTGTTTTATTAATTTTGATTGTGTTGGTTTATTTTAAACATGACTAGTTGAACAAGCGGTCATGTAAATTATTTGCCTAAAGAAGGGCTTATCTTGGAATTAAAGTTTAGAGGTGATGTTTTGGAATCTGAAGTTGATAGTATAAGAAATTTTCTACGCAATTTGTTAAAAGATGAAAAGATATGGATGAGTTTAAAATTAATTATTAATTGTTTTATGATCTTTATTGGGAACGTTACTTGGTCACAAACAATAGATGTTGAAACCGTTTCTAATGAAACATCAATTAATGTTAAAATGTTGGGTAAATATTTAGATGACATTTCATTAACTGAAAAGAATTTAAAAGCGTTACTGACTAATTGTTCTACTAAAGGTTCTCATCCTGAACATTCTGTTAAGAATACAAGTTTCGTTCCATCCCAGCTAGCGCCTGATCCGATTCATGCCGCCAGTAGTTCATTTTATCAAGCGTGTACAAAACCGACAATTGATTATTATAAATTTGCTGCCGAGAATTATCTCACAACTTAAATTTTAATGACTTCAGAATTGGCGTACGCAACCACTCCATTTAGTATCACCTCCGGTGCAGCTTTTGTCCACTTTTCAGTTAGTGAATACGTCCCCTTTATAATTGGGAACGCGATGCCAAAAAGATACTCTTTCTTCGAGGTTTCTTCAGAATTCTGTGAGAATACCAAGTTCCTTAGCAACCGTACGAATCCTGTTTGAATAACCGCACTAAAACTTTGCTTTACTATATACTGTACTTATTCTTCTCACTTCAATAACTGCGATACTACTTTGAACAGGACTCAGTTATTTTCATTAACAGTATTTTCAAAGCTCACCTTTACTGCTGATTAGCATTCGGTACGGGTTCAGGCAAAACCGTATTAATTGCTTAAAACCCACTTATAAAACCACGGTTATTAATCCGTTCTCTTACAGCTAAACATACTTATCACGAAATCCCTACAGTGCGGTTGATTCACTCGGTAGCATTGGCAAAGAGTGTGTCAAGATGACTCCGCTTACTTTAATTACAGCCGCAGCCAGACCACCACCAAAACCAAAGGTTTAACTTCTCGTGCATAGACCGCTAGCATACGAGGCTTCATCGTACTCGGGTGACTATAGTTTATCCGGTGTGCCTTACAACGCACTCCCGTCACTTATAAAGCCGTAATCTTAAACTCCGTTCCTTATCCTTTAGGGAGCGAGACCGGTCAGAAGTTGCTCTAACCTACAAGATTAATTGTGGTCTTTAATAACGGCCGCTGATGCACAATCTGATTCAACAATCCGATAACACCGTCTACTTAAAACAACCTTCTGCACCAACAGCACCGGGACACCTTCCAATTCAACCGTAAAAGGGGGCCGCACGTGTAATTACCTATTTGCCCTCCGTACGCAAGAAACTACAAACCGGGAACATGATCACGGCAGTGTCTCCATCAACGCCACATTCCACCGGGAACTTCCGAGCGTGCGAATTAAATAGTTTTTGATATTATATATTATCACCGCGTGTAAATAATTACTGTAAATGGTTCTGTAAATACGGTAATATATGTATATTATTTCGAATTTTGGACATTATTTTTTGACTGAAACTAAACCCACGGTTAATTATAAATTTTTGTACGCTCCTTTTATTTCCAGACTACAATTTTTAATTGTAACTTTGAGCATCAAAAGTGGACGTTTACAAGCGGAAAAAATGATCTTTGTAGTATAGTTTAAATCAGTCTAATCATTTAGTTCAAGATTTCTATGTTGGTCTTCATTTTCGTATGCACAATATTCCCAGTTTATAAATGGTGTATAACTTTGACGTATTCAAGATTTAACTACGCCTAGAGCTTTAAACAAAATGGTAAATATATAATTATTTAAAAGGCGTACCTTATTATGGTTTCGTAATATATGAAACACCATTTCTTTATGGGATGACTTATATAAACAATTCTGTTTAGATTTTCAAAGATAGAACTCAAAGTTAAATAGAATCAGTCGCAATGTACTTTGTTGTTATGTTATGATATTTTTTTATTTGAATGTTAATAATATCCAAAATTTGGCTATGTAAATGTTCCAATCTTACTGCTTCATAAAACCAAGTTTGTTCATTGTTATTATATTTCGGTACTTCGGCTTTCTATTATGTTGAGTAGTAATTTTTTTGCCGATGCACATTAAATGCGTGTTTATAAATTAGGTTGTGTGTTAAACCAAAATTTTCTACATGAAAAAAAAGGTAATTTTATACTTAAGTCGTCCTTTGACTAAAGTCGAAAGGAAATATTCGGTAATTGAACGAGAATGTATGGCAGTTATTTGGGGAGTAAATAAACTCTATCGTTATATGGTTAAACAATCTAAATGATTCTATGGGTACATTAGGTCGTTCGGCAGTACAACTGCAACAATACGACTTTGAAGTATTGCATTGAAAGGGGAAATAAAAGGTGTCCCAGTAAGAACGCCGGATTTGAATTGGCCGCCATTTTTTCGTATGAGATTGGCTGCACTGTACCTACACTTTTGTTTTTTTATATTTGTTGCAGTTACTGGATATGGAGCGTTACACTGCTGAACAACGAGTTTTAATTGTGAAAACTCATTATCAGAATGGCGAGTGTTATGCTCAAACTGTTCGCAGGCTTCGCGCGCTCTTAGGCCGGAATAATGCGCCTAATGAGTGATTTCTTTCTTTGGGGGTTTCTCAAGTCACAAGTTTATGAACACAATCCCCGAACCATACAAGACCTGAAACAGGAAATTCGACGTGTCAGCGCCGAACTCCAGGCGCAAGACTGTGCAAAAGTAATCACAAATTTCATGGACAGAGTCACTAGCTGCAGAGTATCTCGTGGTGGACATATGCCAGATGTCATTTTCCACACTTAAATCGGAACGATTGCCCTTTTGTGTTCATGTGTGAATATGTGTCATTCCTTTCAAATATAGTTTATTTTAAGTATAATTAAATCCGTCGTTCTTATTGGGACACCCTATATAATGTTGTCCCTGATCTTTTGTCTCGTTCCGTTTCTACAATAGAAAACTTAACTGTAAAGAAGGCATCTAAAAAAATGGAAACAGTTTAAGGCAAAATATTGTACAAAATCCTTTCCTTCCAAATTTTAGATGGATACAATTTTTTAAAAAGTGTATGGAAAGTTTGAAGCTCTTGACAAGTATATAGATGATTCGAAACTTTAGGTGCTAAAAAAAGATAGAATTTGTTTGTTAGAACAATGGCGTGATATTCAGACACTGTTTATTTTAGTGTATATAAAACATATCACCGGTAACTTCAAAGGTATTGATTGCTTAAAATAAAATCTGATATTAATCATTATGTTCGCAAATGTAAATATTTAGATAATAAAACGTTACAGGATAAACTTCCTGGCGTAATGAGTAAACGTCCAGTTGTGAAAATCAGTATTGATATTTAATGGTAAAAAATTTATAGTTGTTATTACAGATTCAGATTGTTTTTCAAAATATAGTTTAATTCTTCCAATGCGTTTGGCAAGCGCTGTAACTGTAACTAATTGGTAGAAGAGCGCATATTTCTCGTTTTTGTCATCCACAGTTTCTAATTGCAGATAGGTAATAGTGTACAATTCCGTTCAATTATTCTCTACAATGTAATCTTGTCGACCGAGTTAACACAGTTAACGCGTGCCCAAGATATTTATACAATACATCAACAGTTTCTTAAAATTGTCATATTTTCTCTGTCATAAAATTTGAAACTTTTCACTTTATTGTGTTTATACTCGGTGTTTTTACACTTTATAGCTTTGTTCATAATTATGAACGAGATCTGAAGAATATTTGGCAACATTTGCTCTTTTATCAATTTCTCAAAGAAATCTGTTGTCATAGCTTCGTGATATCTGTTAAAGGAGTTTTTTATAATTTTGGCGGAGAGTAGTGGTGCGTTATTCTTTGCCAACAAATTATCTCTACCAAAAACTGTTAAAGACAACGATAAGGAAATAAAAAATAACGCCTCCCGAGACTAGACACACTACTCACTACTGTTGAAAAAATGCTACAATGTACTAAATTTTCTTTCTTTTATAATGACAACATCTTTTAACGTACACTCATGAAATTTAAAACTTGGACACCACAATTTCTGTAAACAAAAGTTTGCACATTGTGAAGCGGGCTTAAGGGTATCATTTACAATTCTAACAGCAGGTAGTCTCAGCAGGGGTTATCTTATAGAAGGACTGTAGAATGAATCATTACACTAAGCACGTTTTAGAAAATAGGTAATTTACGTTGCTTACTTAATTTTTTCTTTAAAGAATATATTTGAAGGTATCGCTAATTAAACACCATAGCTCGATTAATTATCGAATCAAAATTTTGTTTAGGAAATGTTTACAAAATAAAATTAGAAATAATTTTGATTTAAAAACGTCTACAAGCAATAACTTTTAAATTAAATCAAAAACTAAACATGGTTATTTGGGTTGACTGATTATTACTTATTTTTAAATAAATCTAACCTACTAATTATTGTAAGTTATTAAAAAAAATCATTAAACTCTCTATTCATAATATTTAGTCCTTACAAAATGTATATTTTATGACGTTTCATTTTTTCTGTAGTTAATATAAAAAGTGAAAATAAAAACTAAGGCAATTCTTATTGTCAACGTATATATTTAGTTTTTGACAAGAATTTATTACATAATTATAATTAAGATACCAAGTTATAGTTTAAAATTAAATGAAAACTTTTTTTAAATAAAGGTATTACTATATAAATAAATATAAGAAATCAATAATGGGTGTGACCTCCATTATTATTGATACATTCTTGGAGGCGTCTGCTCATTGACGCTATCAAGGTATCAATATAATTAATATTAATCGTTTCCCATGCGGTATCAATGGCTGCAATTAGTGCATTACGGTTTACTGGTATAAAATTTGGCCCTTGTTGTCTTCGGATAACAGCAAGTATTCGAGCCCAAACATTTTCGATAATGTTAAAATCTGGGCTTTTTGCTGGCCAGGGTAACAGCTCCAAGTTATTTGCTTGTATCCAGTTGCGCACAACCTGCGAAGTATAGGGTCATCATATCCCGATAGTTAATTATCGAATGTTCCAAGAAAATATGTGTAAATAGTAAATGGAATCTACTAACGTAACGTTAAGTCGTTAATTATAGTTACATAACTCTCCTTTCATAAGATATAGTTCATATTAATATGCTTATTGTAAAGCTTCGTACACACCTGAACAACAAACCGAGGAACAAACAGAACAACGAACCGAACGGCAATCGGAACATTAATTTGGACGGTGCTACGTACGAATTTTAGAACAGATTCGCAAGTCCTGATTGTTCCACGAACGGTTTGCGGCGTTCCCGCAACTTGTCGGTTTTTCTCCGACATCAAAGAAAATGCGCGCGAATGCGTTTGCAGGTTTGGACGAATCTAAACAAAACGGCGAACAAACTTATGCGGGAGAATTAAATTATTTATTTTTGTCCTCCCTTTTGTGGGTTTGTTGTGTTTTAGGTAATATTATGGAGTTGACAGAAGAAAAATGTTTTAAATTAATCAGTGTTTAAGAATGCAAGAAAAAATGATGTCCCTATTAGCATCATTTGGGCGGGAAATTTCCAAAAATAAAAAAAAGCGAAGTAAATTATAATTTTTACTCTTCTTTGTGCGTAAAAATTTGGTTGGCACTATCTTCTTGTTTTCCGCAATTTTCTCTTCTCAATAATAAATATATATGAACTGAAAACTACTGAAAATAATTATGGGAACAGCACAAACGTTCCGTTTGTTGTTCGGATTGTGGAAATCATAAAAGATCGTTTGTCGTTCTGTTTGACTTTCGGTTCGTTGTTATGTTTGTTGCTCGGTTTGTTGTTCAGGTGTGTACGAAGCTTTACAACTTAAGCAACAATTTTTTGGCGAATAAAGATTAGTTTGTGATGTAATATTAGAAACACAAATTTATATCATATCAAATTTATGACAACTTAAAACCAAGAACGTGTATGTTATTGCTAAGAAATTATTAAGGAAAAAGCGCAATTGCAGTGTAAATATTTATAATTAGATATTTTCGAAAGTTTATAAGTCCTCTATTGTAATCTTAATACTTAAAAGAAAATCCTGTCCATTAGCATTATAAGGAAATGGCTTTTACTTTATGAATAAGTTTCAATAACAATAGAATATCCTTGCTTGTTTAATTTACTTCCTTTGAGTCATATTGCTCTAAGGGTTGTTACATTGGTCATTAGAAGTATGTAATAAATAAACAATTACCTACTGTTTGAGAAGGGGTAGTGTGAACCAATAAATAAAGTAAGAAATGTAAATTCCATTTTAGTTTAAAATTTCAAGTGTTGTGAAAATGCCACCTCATCTCGGTGCTGATTTGAAAGCGCGGATTGTTTCGGAATTAGCGGCGGGCCGTAGCGTGCGTGAAATTTCACGTATGTTAGATATACCAAAAAGCACCGTAGGGCATTACCGAGTAAAATGGAATCTTGAACACACTTTGGAAAGAGCCATCGGAAGTGGTAGACCTAAAGTATCTACACGTGCTCAAGATCTCGAGTTGTTTCATTACGTAACAGAACAACCATTTGCTACATACTCCAGGGCTATAGCAGATACACATTTTCCCGGATGCCGTATAACTGCACAAAAAGATTAAAGGAGATGGGAATAAAGAAGTATAATGCTGCTGCGAAAGAAGTTCTCAGTGACGAAAATATGAGACGTCGTCTGGAATTTGCAAGGCGATATGTGAACGAACCTTTGGAATTTTGGAATCGAGTGATTTTTAGCGACAAAAAAACGTTCAATAGCCGCAACGATGGACCACTAAAAGTTTTAGAATGGAAGGAACTCGTTACGAAAATAATCACATATGTCCTAAAAACGAAGTGGTTATTTTTCTGTGAATGTGTGGGGTTGGGTTAGCGCGCGGGGTCCAGGAGTTTGTTGGGCTATCGATGGACGTCTTGATTCTGCTGCGTATTTAGATATTTTGGAAACTATTATGAAACCTTCAGTCGAAGTGTTTTATCCAGACGAAGATTATATTTTCCAACAAGTAAGTATTCTTATTTCACTATACTTTCTCCAAAAATAGTTCGGGATCTGTTGAATTAACATTTTCATAATGTATTTTTGTTGTTAAAGGACAACGCCCCTATTCATACTTCGCGGGTTGTGCGCAATTGGATACGAGAAAATAACTTGGAGCTGTTACCCTGGCCAGCAAAAGCCCAGATTTTAACATTATCGAAAATGTTTGGGCTCGAATACTTGCTGTTATCCGAAGACAACAAAGGCCAAATTTTATACCAGTAAACCGTAATGCACTAATTGCAGCCATTGATACCGCATGGGAAACGATTAATATTAATTATATTGATACCTTGATAGCGTCAATGAGCAGACGCCTCCAAGAATGTATCAATAATAATGGAGGTCACACCCATTATTGATTTCTTATATTTATTTATATAGTAATACCTTTATTTAAAAAAAAAGTTTTCATTTAATTTTAAACTTATAATTATGTAATAAATTCTTGTCAAAAAACTAAATATATACGTTGACAATAAGAATTGCCTTAGTTTTTATTTTCACTTTTATATTAACTACAGAAAAAATGAAACGTCATAAAATATACATTTTGTAAGGACTAAATATTATGAATAGAGAGTTTAATGATTTTTTTAATAACTTACAATAATTAGTAGGTTAGATTTATTTAAAAATAAGTAATAATCAGTCAACCCAAATAACCATGTTTAGTTTTTTGATTTAAGTTATTGCTTGTAGACGTTTTTAAATCAAAATTATTTCTAATTTTATTTTGTAAACATTTCCTAAACAAAATTTTGATTCGATAATTAATCGAGCTATGGTGTTTAATTAGCGATACCTTCAAATATATTCTTTAAAGAAAAAATTAAGTAAGCAACGTAAATTACCTATTTTCTAAAAACGTGCTTAGTGTAATGATTCATTCTACAGTCCTTCTATAAGATAACCCCTGCTGAGACTACCTGCTGTTAGAATTGTAAATGATACCCTTAAGCCCGCTTCACAATGTGCAAACTTTTGTTTACAGAAATTGTGGTGTCCAAGTTTTAAATTTCATGAGTGTACAATCGGCAAAAGAAGAAAACGGACACATTTTATTTATAATATAGGCAACTAAACTTACAATGTAATTAGAATTAATAAATTTGCCAACAAAATGAAATGGGTATAATGATAGAGAGGTGTGTTTATAAAATACAAGTAATTTGGTGTATTTGTGTAAAACTGATAAAATATAAATTAATGTTCACTCACTGTCAATAATAATAGACTGTTGTATTTTTATCGATAGTATTTAATTGTTGTATTAATTTTATCTTAACACCGTGAACGTGTAATATTTTAGTTTCATTAATGTTTTTTATTTTTAATTAGTTATTAATTTGGTAAAGAAAATTTTATTTTTGATTTCGCACCACAATGCATTTCTCATTGTTAATACCTGTTTTGATCTCGTTCTTAAAACAAATCTCTGATAAATTCCAAATTGTTTTTTAAAACTTGAAATTGGTTCATTGTTTAGAGCCTATGGTGTAATACACTGTTATTGCTTGAGTACGCTTTCGTCGTTATATTCCAAAATTCTAGTTTTGTTTTTTATTTTGAAATACGAAGATTAAAAATACATAGTATCCTTAAAAGGGTTGTTGTTATCATAAAAATAAAGTTGAAATGCCCTTGAAAAGAATATCAACAAAATGAACATAGGAAACTATTAAAATTACACAACATATAGCAAGGTGGAGTTCTTTTTCTTCCATCTGATTTGATTGAACTATTAAGTAAAGCAACGTTTTAATTTTTGTTTGTTTTATGAAGAACGTCGTTATCAATAAAAACTAGAAAGTGACGAAAAAGCAAAAATTTTAGAAAACGTTATCAAAGTATTAGTCATTACAAAGGTATTCTGCCGAGTACAAATTTATTTTATTCTTTCAATGTTATTGTAATCTAAGGACGACAATTTTGCACGGTTACTACGGATGAAAACAATGGATGTTTATTTATTACCAAAATATTATTGTATTCCATTGCTAAAGTAAAGTTAACATTCGAAAGAGTTTTCCATTCGTGAAAAATTTATGCGGCATAGATGTTAAGCACACATTTGTTTCATTACGTTTTGTATTTAAAAATTGCGGTCCATCATTTGGTTCACCGAAAACAAGAACGTGCAGAGAATAGACGTCCATTGCACGCTGCACGTAAAAGTGGAAGACCGTCTATGTTAATATAGCATACGCTCTTTACAACTATAATCACACTTAGAAAAAGATTGCAGTTATTGTGTACTACACAAACAGGAATGCTTTGAAAATTGATGACATAAACTGGTACCGACCTACAAAAAATTCAAATTCTAATTTATAAAATGTTTTTCTATGTTATACAATTTTTCACCTTGTTTCAAATATCGACTCCGCTTGAGCTAGAGATGTCAAGGCATATCTTGTAGTTTAGCAATGTAATAAAAAATGTTTTGGTAATAATTAAACATGCAATGTGTTCATTGGTAGTAATTGCATAAAATTGTCTTCATTAGGTTACAATAGCATTGAAAGAATAAAACAAATTTGTGCTTGACAGAATTAGTAAAATTTTGACCATTTGTGTCACTTTCTAGTTTGAATTGATAATGACGTTCTCCATAAAACTAAAGCTATTATGTTAATGTACTTAATAAACCAGATGAAAAAAAAAATAACTCCATCTAGCTAAAAGTTGGGATAAAATTAAACCAACAGTTAAATACTATGGACACGAATACAATATTCCATTCTTATCGAAAATGAGCGAATATCAATATATTATTTTATTATTTTTATATACCAAACATGCCCAGTTTCTAAATACACCTCTCCTATTTTGTACCCATTTCACTTTGTTGCTAAATGTATCAATTCGAATTACATTGTAAGTTTAGTTGCCTAAACTATAAATAACAGGTGTCCGTTTTCTTCTTTTACAGATTGTACACATTCTGCATAGAATATCAAAGACTGGCTCTGTAACGCTACAGAAATAAATTAGACCCGAATAATTACCTGTTAATTTTCATAGCACCTGTAATTTCTAAAGTTATGGAGTCTATTATTTCCCAACGATGTAGCCAACATTTAGGTATAGCTACATGGGTAATGGTTCACCCTGAACACTACCACTTTTAAATTGTTCTTGCTTGCTTGGAATGTTTAAAAACTATGTCGAAGACTACGAGATCTTTAAGCGAATACCAATAATTATTAATAAATAGTTTTAATTTAATTGTAAACTGATTTTTAACTGGACTAAAAAAGCAGCCATTTTCAAACAAAAAATTATTAAAACATCAAAGTAAAATGACGGCTTTTTTTGTTTCTTCACTTTTCACTGTTTTATTTACAATTTTTTTTGATAGGTAATTTGTTTTCACATTTAATGAATCAATAAGATTTTATAAAATTAAGTAGCTATGCAATATTATCGAATTATTTTGGAACCCACAAAGAAACCAGACATAAAAACAAACAAAAACAATTACTAGCAGTCAGTAAAAAAAATAATATTGATATCATTCCAATTTATTAGATTCTAAATATAAATTCGCGACCTAAAAATAATTGTTAACAACTTTTATTAAGTTTGCTCGACAAGCCATGATACTCTTAAATAAGTTTTCCATTTAATCGAGTAAAATTTAATAAGTTATATAATAAATTTATACAGCATGCTTTTATGCCTTCTCTCTTTTCTTTTCATCAACAACGTGTAATAAACTCGGTGTATAAATTAATGTGATGGCATGCGTTCTAACTTTTACCCTTATTAACTCTATGCATTGTTGAACTTTCTGAAAGTTACAATGTTGATGCAAAACAGTTGACTACCTAAAACTTTACAAAGCGGATAGATTATATTGTTTATTGTAAATTTAACTTATAAATTTAATATTTTTCAAACAAGGAGCTAATTATTATCCATGTTATGCATTAGTAAGCGGTAATTTCAGAACGAAAATCTCAAAATAATAAGAACTTTGTGAGAAGTTAACTGAGTAACACAGTGTCTGGCACGTAATTGATGATTTATTCTGCTGATAATGTATGTATTTCTTATATTTCTATTAATCCGTCAAAAGTATTTATTAATTTTCAAATTCCAAAAACCCGGTAAAAATTGTTAACCATCTAATGTCAAAAAATGTAGCGTCAAATTTGACGAGTTATATTATTTTACAATGTATAAACACTACATGCACGCCACCTAAATATGGGCGACCAAAATATAAACAATTAAATGGTTAGCTATGTCATTTCCAACTCAACTCACATAAAATTAGATTTTTTTAAATTAAACATATTTAATAATAAAACACAAAAGAATAACATATATGTTGAAAAAGACGCTAGTATTGTTTAGTCCTCATCATTAGTTTATAGCCGATATTATACAAAACTTCCAACAAGCGTTTTACCGCAGAACTCCACATCGCACCGTTAAGCGAAAATAAAACTGCGTTTTAAAAAACAAATTTTCAAACAAAAGCTACAGACAATAGAATTTTTCAACAACTTTTCTTCCTCAACTTTTTTTGTAAAAAATTCATATTGGTTACGTGATTGTTATATCTCAGTAATTCCTTATCGAATCAAAAAGTAGTTTGAACAAAAAATGTGTATAATTAAATTATAAACAACTTTTATTTAAAAACAGCTAGTTAAACCTTTTCTTGTTATCAAATATTCTATGGCAAGTCGAGTCGTTTTCTTAATTTCATTTCCACGCATAACAAACGAGGATATGTACAATTTTTGTGAGCCGATCTTAAAGCTGGACTTTCTTCAGCTTTCTGTAACTCTTTTGCTAACCAAACTATTTCAGATGTTTGAAAACACTCCAAATGCCGTTTCACGTAAGAATCTTTACTATCTTCAGACACTAGTAAATTGGCGACCATTCATGTACACACTCATGAAATTTAAAACTTGACACCACAATTTCTGTAAACAAAAGTTTGCACATTGTGAGCGGGCTTAAGGGTATCATTTACATATCTAACAGCAGGTAGTCTCAGCAGGGGTTATCTTATAGAAGGACTGTAGAATGAATCATTACACTAAGCACGTTTTAGAAAATAGGTAATTTACGTTGCTTACTTAATTTTTTCTTTAAAGAATATATTTGAAGGTATCGCTAATTAAACACCATAGCTCGATTCATTATCGAATCAAAGTTTAGGAGCGAGTCGCCCATATGAGTGAACCATATTCGAGTTGCGATCTTACAAGGGACTTATATAATAGAATTAACACTCGGATTTAAAATCACTTTTACAATTACGATAGATAAGACCAAACATTTTATATGCTTTCGACACAGTATTTTGGATATGTTCTCTAAAGTTAAAAAATGTATCAAAAGTAACTCCTAGGTTTTTTATTGAATTTACACGAGACAAGCTAACTTCATTAATGGAATAATTAAAACTAAACAGTGTTAACTTTTTCGGGAATAGGTGATAACGTTGCATTTTGGAATATTAATGGTGAGTCGATTTCTGGCACACCATTTTGCCAGTTTTGTTAATATTATTTTTGTAAAATTAAACAATCAATTGGTGAGTTAATTGCAGAGTAAAGTTTTATGTCATCGGCGTATAATAGAATGTTACATTGTACTGCAGAAGTTATGTCATTAATGTACATAAAGAAAAGTAGTGGTCCTAAATTGGAGCCTTGAGGTACACCGGAAGTTGAGTGAAATGAATTTGAGACAAAATTACCATAACAAACGAATTGCTTTCTATATAATAAGTTATATTCGTGAATGTGAATGTGAGCACATTGTAAATTTGTTTGCTCTGTAAGTAATATATGTTAGAATTGATTAATTATTTAATAAATTTAAAATTAATCCGATATAATCAAGTGTAAACTTTTAAAATAACAATAATAACAATGAATCCGTGTAATAACTGTTTAAAGCCAATTGGTGATAAGTACGGCATGCAATGTGACGAATGTCAAGGTAACATTCACATTGTTTGTGCGGGATTATCAGTCGACGACAAATTACAAGACATAAAATACGTTCTGTTAAAGTATTTTGTAATAAATGCATTGCAAAAACGGATGAACTTAACGAATTGAAATCTCTTATTAGAGATCTTAATAGTACGGTTAATTCATTACAATCTGAGCTAGTTGATTTGAAAAATAAAATTCCCGATAACTGCTACTTAACTGAACTACAAGAAGCAATGAATCGCGAAAATATGGTTAGTGAAGTTTTTGACAGGCAACGTCGATCAAACAACGTTATCGTTTATAACTTGCCTGAAACAGCAAATGCGCACCAAGAAATCTCAAACTTACTAATTAAAGCAAATGAAAGTGACACTATCGCATTTAAAACTGAAAGATTGGGTAAAGTAACTTCTGAAAACCGTCCTCGACCTCTTAAAGTCATCCTACCCAACTCCACAGTTGCTTTGAAAATATTAAAATTACAAAAAAGCATAGTAACTGCCAACATACGCATATCTAACGACCAGACACTTCAGCAGCGTAATTACTATTTGCTATTAAAAAGAACTACAACGTAGGCTAGATTCTGGTGAGACTGATCTTTCGATAAAGTATTACTATGGAAAACCAACTATCATTAATACTAATGTTCAAAAACCAATAGACTGTTCTGCTTCCAACCTTAAAAACACTCAATTACATATTTGTCATATTAATATTCGTTCTTTAAATTCATGTTTTCCTGTATTTTCCGAATTTGTTAAAGAAAATAATTTCCAAATAATTGCGGTCTCTGAAACATGGTTGACTTCAGACATGCCAAGTGAACTGTTCAGTATTCCTGAATACAATCTAGTCAGAAATGATCGTAAAACAAGGGGTGGTGGTGTGGGTTGGTACCTAAAATACAATATAAATTATGAAATTTTAAACCTGGAAGAAAAATCAAACATTGAAGAGTTATGGATAATCACTAGTATAAACAGAATAAAAATAGCCATTGGAGTTGTGTATATACCCTACTGCTCATCATCAGAATTAGATCAACTGGAAAAATCTCTTAGTTATACAAATTTGGTAGCTGATAAAACTATAATCATGGGAGATCTAAATATTGATTTAATAAATAAAAAGAACACCGTACTATATAATAAGTTTATGGAAGTTTTGAATATTTACCAGTTAACGCAGATAATTACAGAACCAACTCGTATATCTAAAGATAAAGCTGCATTGCTGGATGTAATATGTTTGTCAAAGGATATCATGACAAAAGAATCCGGAGTTATAGATTTACTGGATATATCTGATCATCATTTGATACATTGTACACTGGAATTGAAGGTACCAAACTCTAAACCAACAACATTAACGTTCAGGGACTATAGCGGAATAAATATTAATAACTTTTCTTTAGACGCATCAAGCATTGATTGGAACTACATCAACATGCTTGACAATGTTGATGAAATGGTGGATTTTTTAATAACCAACTCAATACTCTATTAGATCGTCATGCGCCCTATAAAAAGTATTAATTAAAAGAGACGTGCACCTTTTATTACGTACACCATCTTAAAAATGAAAGAACTCAAACAAAAAGCGTATAACAAATATTTAAAAGTTAAAACTAAATCGAGTTTTGAGTACTACAAACAACTAAGGAATGTGTTAACTAATGCTATTAGACAAGAAAGGAAAGCCTACCTAAACTATGAAATAAACATGACTAAAAGTAACTCAAAATTATTGTGGAAAAAATTAAAGAAATTCAATGTTTATACAAATGATTCTCAAATTATACCTTTACATCTTTGTGATACCGAGACTTTAAACAGATATTTTGTGGAAGGCATTGGATCAATATCAATTAACGAAAACTTGCTGAGATTTTATGAGAACAATAAGTGTGATGGTATTGATGAAGAATTCTTTTCACAGTGATAACGGAAAAGGAAGTCGAAGAGATAATCCATAGTTTAAAATCTAACGCGCAAGGTATTGATAACATTTGTTTAAAATCTATTAAACTACTACTTCCGTATGTACTATCAAGCTTAACATACATAATAAATTATTCATTAGAATCTGCACGTGTACCGGAGATATGGAAAAAATCTACAGTGATTCCTATTCCAAAGGCTAAACATCCAAAAGAGATCAATGACCTTCGGCCTATTAGTTTACTACCAGTCATGGCAAAAATAGTTGAAAAAGTAGTATTTAACCAAATATACTGCTTGGTAAACAACAATATATTACCTAATGAGCAATCTGGTTTTAGACGATGTTACAGCACTAGCACTACTCTGTTAAAAGTTACAAATGACATAACCACTGCTATGGATCGATCAAGTGTTACTATTTTAGTTGCATTAGATTTTAGTAAAGCTTTTGACCTCATCAATCATGAGTTGTTACTTGCCAAACTTCTTTACTACAGATTTTCACAAAAAGCAATAAACTGGTTTAAACATTATTTGTATAACCGTAAGTGCATGGTAAAATTAAACAATCAATATTCAACCGAACTGCAAACATCTCAAGGAATACCTCAAGGTAGTATTTTAGGACCAATACTTTTATCATCTTTACGGCGGACCTAGTTAATATTATTCCTCCAGAAGTGGCAATCCAATTGTACGCTGATGATTCCCAGTTATATATTTCTGGAAAACCTGAAGAAATTAATCGGATGACGCAAATTTTAAATGTAGTTCTATCTAATATTCAAACATGGTGTGTAAACAATGGTTTAAAACTTAATCCTTTAAAATCGTGTGTTATGTGTTGTGGTCTTCAGAAGCAGCGTAAGAAAGCTTTGGAAAAACTTAATACTAATGTAGTTATAAATAATAGTGTTTTGCCGTTTGTGAATAACATCAAAATCCTAGGCATTAATGTAGACCCAGAACTTAAATTTGAAAAGTATGTGATAAAACAACTATCTCTTGCTTATTGTAAGTTCAAAACGATTTATAAATTTAAGTATTTGTTATCTCCTAGCCTAAAGCTAGTATTGGTTAATTCTGTAATTTTAAATAATTTTAACTACTGTAGTCCTGTTTATTACTTCTTCTTAACAAATCAATACAAAAATAAGATAGGTGTACTTCAAAATCGGTGCTTAAGATATGTTTATAATATAAGTTTTGTTGAACGGATGTCCCCATATTATATTAGACACAAAATATTGAAAATGCAGGATAGGTTTGACATTCAGTATCTAAAAGTGCTATATAATATTATTACACATAAAAGCCAAAATATTTATTAAACCTGCTAAACAACAGAATTGATATCCACACCTTAAATACTAGATTTAACAATGATTATAATATTCCTCAACATAATACCGTTAAGTTTAAAAGATCATTTTCATATTTAGCTCCTAAATTTTTAAACAACTTTGGAAATCTTTTAAAAGATGATGTATCTTGGAATATGATTAAACGTAAATTAAGAGAGCATTATTTTGTCGATAATGTACAAATATCTTAATATTATAGTAGTTTATATTATCTGTTTCTATTAGAATAATATCTAGTTTACAAATATTTTAATATTATAGTAGTTTATATTATCTGTTTCTATTAGAATAATATCTAGTTTTACTTACTTAATTATTGCATAATTATTGCATAATTTTACTTTATTTAATATCATTCAATCTATGTGCTTAATACTTAAAATGTTTTGTTGGTTGGAGTGGCAGAACAGCGATTCGCTGAATTTCCATCCATTTGTGTACTTACTTATTACACAATAAATTTATTATTATTATTATTATTATTATTATTAATAAATACGACTTAAGCAGCATTAAGAGATTGTTAGAAAAACCCAATGAATCAAGCGTATGTAACAATAAATAATGATCTATTTTGTCAAATGCCTTTGTGAAATATGTGTAAATACTGTCTATTTGTCCCTTATTGTCGATAACTTCGGCTATAAATTGACTAAAGCATGCCAAATTAGTAATTGTTGAGCGTTTTTTCACGAAACCATGTTGTAAAGGAGATATTATATGTTTCACCTTAAAGTATAAATGTTTAACTAGCACCGATTCAAAAATTTTTGAAAAATTGTAAAGAAGTGAAATAGGCCTGTAGTTGTTTATATTCTCTTTATCGCCGTTTTTAAATATCGGTACAATAAATGTTTGTTTCCATATGGTAGGAAAAGTAAAGGTCGAAACGATAAAGAGAACAATTTATGAAGAGGTTTGACAAAATATTCGCACAATCTCTTAGCAGAAAACTGGGGATATTGTCTATGCCCGAAGTGAAATTATTATTAGAGGATTTTAGGACTTCCAGAATATCTTTCTCGGAGAATTGATCAATTGCGATTATCTTAGCATTAGTGTTTGAGAGTCTTTGAAGCTCAGATGTACTACCGTTTGTTGATTCAATGTAAACACTAGAAAAAAATAAACCAAATGCATTTACAATCTCTACAGGTGACGAGAGGGTTGTTCCGTTGTAAGACATAACACCGGGAATGCGACTAATCCCTCTTTTGTTCCACACGAATGACCACAATTCTTTGGGATTTACACTAATGGAGACTTGAACAGAGCGCAAGTAATTATTGTAGGCAACACGAATAAGACGCTTAGACATATTTCGGTATAACTTAAACTTATTCAAGTAAAATATAACTTTTGTGTGATCTCCACTGCTTATGAAAGTAATGTTTCTGTTTTAAGTAGTTTTTAATTCAATTGTAAACCAAGAAGGATAATGGTGCTTGCTTCGACTGTGAGGTTTGTGTTTTGGGACATATAAGTTCAATATTTCGTAAAGTTTTGTGTAAAATGCAGTGCAGGCTTAATCTATTTTCGACATGTTGTTGAGAAAGTTCCAATCACACTTCATAAGAGCGTCATATAATAATACGAAATTTGCCTTTTTAAAATTATAGCGTACACGTTCAGAGTTGTAATTAAAATTAGGCGTAGCAGGGGTTGATACTGTCATGCTAATGTCCAACGCAGGATGGTATAAATCTTCAATTACTAAGCAGTTCTCCGATTTGTCTATATCACAACGATCGTTGCTAAATACGAGGTCAAGAATACTGTTATGGTTGTTAAAAATTTTATTATATTGAGTAAATTCTAATAGATTTTGAAAGTTTTTAATAGAATGCTGGCCGTATGAAGTAAGCACAATGAAATACTTTTTGCATAAAAACGGTTTTATTGAATTTGAGGCTAATTAAGTCGTTTCTTGTACTGTTTACTATTGTAATAAATTTTATATAAAACTAACAAAATAAAAACTCAATTTTGGAAACAATCAATAAGCGCATAAAAAAAGTATACATTCAAAATAAAAATTTACGTAATGCTTCTAGTTTCATTCCACAAAAACTGCCACTATCGTTTTAAGAGTGACACTAATAATATCTGTTGATTTTTGCATAAAATGTAATGTTCAATCATTAAGGGTTTATTTTATTTATTTATTCGTATGGTACATTATACAAATATTGTATTGTGATGTAAGTGTTATGTATGGTGCCCCAGAAGATCAGTATAAACCTGTATAGTGTGGTGACGAAACCGTGTGCAATAGTGGATTGGTTCGTCTTGGCAAAGCATTTACTTCAAGGTTTAGGAAAACCACTAAAACCTAAACATGCCAACCCTTACCCACCCTAGTATTCACATGTAATAATATTAATTAAGTGTGTAAACATTATAGAAGGTAAATAAGAACATAAAATATAACAGCACAGCCATTGCATGACGACATATAATGGACCGGTCCAAGCGCCAGTCATGACAATGACGAAAAAAATAGTAAGTTAAAGAAATAGCAAAACAAAATAATGGAAAAACAGATAATCAAGACAAGAATACAAAAAATTGCTGAACTTCAGATGTCCTTCAGATTCGTAAGCCATAATATTGCTTCATCCGTTAAATTATGAATGTTTGGAAACCCTCCTTTAAACTTCGTTAATTGACAATCCTCTACAATATGTGTAAGGGTCTCTGGTTCGTTTCCACAGTCACAATTTGGATTAGAAATCGCACCCCATTTGAACAACATAGAGTTGCATTTTGAATGGTCTGTTCTTATGCGATTTACTTTTGACTAAATTTTTCTGTTTTGATCAAAACCAGGACTTCTATTGTTGGATCATCAATGAGATGTTTATTGAAAACATCAACTCCAGACCATAATTTTTTCCACTCTTCAACTTCAGAAAAAGCCGTACTTAAGTAGTCTTGCAACCATATAGGTAAATTAAATTAAATTAAGGGTGAATAATATGATATCAAAAATTTGGTTGTTTTCAATAGATACTCTTTTCTGTATATTTTGTTATAATTTAAAAATCGGAACAAATATTAATTTGTTAGAGAAGCACCAAAATATCTGTGTTTTTTAAGTTAAGCTTATTGTGGGCTTTGTTTTATGAAAAAATTTTATTATGCAAAATGGAGAAAAAGTGTTTTTCAACTAAATATGGTTTTATTTTATTTTTTATTTATTTATTTGAAATTTAATGAACATAGTGTTTCGTTATAAAATTTTTTAAACTAATGCCTATAAATAAATTCAATACTGATTATAAAATATAACTATTCCGTCCCGTATATTTTTAATATAAACAAACAGTAGGCCAGGAATGATACTGTAAAAATGAGATTTTCTCGTAACATCTTACAAAACCTAATGAACACATAATTTAAAATTAGAAGAAAAATAACAAATTAAATTAATTACCTTTGCTTATCTAATTAATTGTTTCTCGAAAATTATACAGAATGTAGCAATTAAAACCCACTTTTAAATACTCTACATTTATTTTCGTATTGTAATTTTTTAATATATAACTAACGCGTAATTTGAAAATTTTTCATCGAACTTTACCATGAACGACAAAGCAAGATATAACAGGTGTATCTTAGCTTAGCTTGTATGTACATCTGTCAATTCTGGCAGATTTAATTTCAATTGTTACGGTTTAAATTTCTTGAACTCGAACGTATGTCGCAAGCCTTCTTAATAACGCTTGTCGTGAGTTGCACGTTACGACGAAAGTCAAATTTGCCGCGCACGCTACCTGGATTTTTAATTCACAAAATGTATCGCGACGATGAACGGACATTGTGCTACTTTTCTTCTTGTACATGGGTGTTTTATGTGCATTTTAAAGCTAAAATTTACACAAATTATTTATGTGTTTCAATAACAAGTCGAATTGGTGTTTAAATTTAAGTCCGGCCGCATTCACCGTAAGTACAGGTTGTTTTCTTTTTTTTCGTAGTTGAATTATTTCTAATTACGACGTATGCTTTAGTACGTGTCTTGACCTCATACTCTACTCGTGTATTACAAGCTGGATTTGCCTACATAGAAGCTGCCAACGGCCGATGAACTTAACCGGCTGAGGGGTCAATCACGCGGCGTGCCTGCTGCTTCGAGGAGCATATCTGCCTTCCGTGCTGCGTCGTCTAGTTCTCCTAAGGGAAATCCTGTGGCTACCGATCTTCTAAAGCTGTCAACTACTGTCGTTAGCAAGAACTTTCCTTATCAGAACTACATGCCTCAGAACACAGTTAAGTTAATTGTTTGCTTCATTCGTATGAAGCTCACGTACATGTAATATTAAACGGTTTGAATCTCTAGTATATGAGTAAATATTTATTCAGGGTAGACTCCACCACCGACGCTTGGTTTTGTTGTTAACTAGCTCCAAAAGAGCTTGGGCGCTTTAGATAAAGTGGGTAAAGCTAAAACAAAAGGCCTTTTGGATTCGCGGGAGTTACTTACCGTGCTAGTCTGAGTTTAAGTTTAGTTTTTAAGTCACCATGTGTAAGTGACGTGTGTACGTCGAGTTTTCTTGTTAACCAATTCTCAATTGGAACGCTAACTTTAATTTGGGGTGTAACAAACAAAAGCTAAACTGAATTTTAACATATTGATTGCAAGCTTTAATTAATTTGTTTTTGCTAACGCCCGTAAGTCTTATGCAACAGAATCTCTTACTTCTCACATATTCTCCTAGTAGTGTAAGTTTTATTTGTTATATTAAATTGTCTATTTGTTTCTCTGATTTGTGTTTGTTTTAGCGTATTTGACCTTAAGTAAAACCTAGTGAATTTCTGTTGGTCGGTTTTATATCTTTCTATTACCTAGCAGGTGGCGCCTCGTTAGGCAGCAGTCTATTTCTTTTTAGTTCCTCAAAGACCTTCGCAACTCACCAACTACGGAATCTTCCATGAATTTAGTGCGCTATTTCGAGCCAAATAGTATTGTTCTCTCTCTCTAGGTTGTATTGCTAGAGCCGTCACTTTATCTTATTAGTATTTGTGAACTACAACCGTTACACAATTTATGATTGTGTTGATATTATGGCTTTCACCGACCACTATAAACGCTGTATGTTAGAAATGTTAACGGTGTAAGAATTAATGGGCAATGGGTTTATTCTACTCGTGCTGCGTTTCAAGCATTCCAAAAAACCTTTTCTGAAGTTATCGTTCACTTTGATCAATTTAATAGACAAGTGCATTATCTTGTGGACTTATTCAGGGAAACGGGATGTGTAGGACGTAAAGAATATAGCGGTAGATCAAGGGTGGTGGGCATATTACCATCTGTTTTAACTTAAATTTTATCGTTAGATTATTTTTAAATCATTTACATTTGTTGCATTAAAAGGTTCCCTTAAATTGAAGTTTTTTTTTCCGATTTGCCGATTAACAATTCAGATGACTTCAATAGTTCAATAGTACTTTGGTAGGTCCAACACAACCAGTTTTATGCATTTAAAGTAGACGTACGTGAATTTTTCATGGTCTACTTTGATGAAAATTTTGAATCACGGGTTACTAGCCCAGTCAAATTACACAAAAATATAAAAGAACATCGGAAAAATTCCGATACGGCTGGATATTTGTGTACGATAAGATATTGTCATTATATACATTGTGTCAAAAGTCCCCAACGATCAGACCTCTGCTAAATTTTTTATTTGGTGTTAAAGAGGAGGAAAATCAAATTTTTGTAAATATCTCGCAAAGTACGGGGGTTTTTAAAAAGAATAGCAATTAGCTTATTTTAGATTAAACAATTTAGAAATAGATCGGTTTTTCTCTAAATTTTAACATTGTTTGGTAATCACGCTTTATAAAAACATCCTCCGTTTTCAACTTCACACCTTAGATGAGGTGTTCAAAGTGATTCTGCTTTCAACGTAATGTCCTTCAGAGCCTTGACTCATCTCAGTACTGATTTTATATAAATATACGTAGTGCTTCTCAAAAGTCCCTTCCACTCCTATCTTTGGAGCGATTATACATCAACAAGTGATATTTAGAAACTAAATATTAAAGGTTGTAAGTTCCCTACTAGTGATAATAGATGACAGAAATCATTAAATATGACGTCACAAGGCCATTGTAACCAATAATTTTAAATGGAACCCTATGGCAAGCGACATCTCTTTCAAAAGGTATCCAAAAAATATATTCAGTTTTGGCAACTGGTTTTAAATTTTGGTCAAAATGGTCTTGTGACGTTATCTTTGACAATTTCGTCATCTATCATCACCAGTAGAAAATTTTACAACCTTTAATATTCACTTTCCAAATTTTACTTGTTTATGTATAATCGCTCAAATCTGAGGAGGGAGGGAACTTTGAGAAGCACTGTATATGATACATCAAAAATTCTGTAAACTTTCTACCAGCTAATCTAACAACAAGCTTTAAGGTGTCTAATGATCGTTAGAAAAAATGTAAGTTTATACAGTTGATTGCTTAAAAGCATTTGTCAACAGTTATGTAGGTAAAATATCCAAAAAGTTGCAGTTTACAGAACGGCCCCCATCTCTTTCCATTCTTGAAAACCCAGAATTAAATGAAGCAAAGACATTTTAGCGTAACACCTCTGAGTGTGAGTTTAACTCAATTTTCTTCTCGCAACAACCAGATATCTTCGATCCAACTTTTAAATTTGAAGTCCAAGAAATGGTTATTAACTAATGATACGATTGCTAGCGGTGACTGCACGAGAGTCTGAGGCATGGTTAAATGCTCTACCATGTTCTACACAGGGCACTTTGCTTGACGACAATACAATACGAATTACTATAGGATATGTTTAGGTTGTCGACTTTTTAAACGTTTGAATTGTCCCTGCCCCATACAAATCGATTGCTTTGCCCACCATTGCTTAAGTTGTATTAAATACTCAGTCAGGAAGATTTCGACATTCCATTTTAAATAAAAAGATTTAAAGAACTTTGTTTTTAAGCTGGTACACTTCTGCCATACTAAAACCACCGGCTTGTAAGGCCGGACAGTTGGAAAAATGGCCAGAAGGTTGTTTGGGACGGAACATGAGTGGACACCCTGGCAGAGACATACAGTCTGCTAGAAGACTGTAAGATCTTACTGCCCTCTTATATCAAAATGTTTTTGTTACACTCTTACGGCAACAGTTTTTGTGGTTTTTTGTCATTCACCATAAAATTAAATTCCTGCAAAATTAAAAATAAGCAGTTTAGGAATCGTTTGCACTTTCTAAGTTTCTATTTTAAAGTTCATGTTGCATTTTGCCAAATTCCACTGTTTGCTCTTGCACCATCGTAAACACTAAACAGTGGGTTTTAGTCGTTGCATCGGTTGCTGTAAGAAGTACGCGATATACCACTGACATGATATTTTATTTTCATGAAAATATCCCGCTAAAATTTAACAAATCGTACGTTTTACGGGCCATAATTAAGAAGAAAACTACCGCAAATTGAGAAATCACGGAATCTTTATTTCTGCGGCTTGTGAAAGCTTACCATCTCGTCGATTGTCAAGTCGTCTGGTGTTCATCACGAATGGTGTCAAAATTTGGACAAACTTTTTGTTTTGTCTGTGAAAATTTAAGTTATTGTCAGTGATACTAATCTAAGGGAAGAATATTAAGCATAATATTTAAAAATCAAATAAATAGGTAGGTCGATGAGTGCTTACCCGACAATTCAAGATTGTGACAAAAATTATGTAATGGTCCGACTACGACAATAAACTTGAGGACGACGTTGTAAATTCTGTGAAACTATAGTTTTAAGCCACAATCGGTGTTTGATAGGAATCAGTTTTACGTGACCACGTCACAAAGTGAGGTTGTTTTTGAATGCCGCGCTTTTAGTTTAATTAAATAAAATAAAAATCTCAAATCGCTTGCTGTAAATTTGCAAGAGGTTGTACAATAGCAAACAAACACTGAGAGAATCACTCGACAGCTGTTTCGTTATTTTGGGACTCTTCAGGGAGTGAGTGTAAGTTCACTATTGGTAATCAAATGCGTGCTGTCAACTATGTTCCCTACTGGAGGGTACATCATATTCAAACTGTAGGTTGTAGGTTGTAGTTGACAGCACGCATTTGTACAATAGTAAACTTTACACGCGAGTTTTCTCACTCTTGAAGAAGAGTCCTTAAAGGACGAAACAGCTGTCAAGTGATTCTATGTTTGTTTGTTGTACAACCTCTTGCTGAGCCCAGCAGGCGAATCCAGTATTTTCTATTTTTTCAACGCTATGATGGCTATAATTATCGAAAGATTGACTTATGTAACTGCTTTTACATACTTGTCGACAAAGTTGCTTAATGCGAACCATTGCTTACGTGATCGCTAACACGAGTCGACACTAGATGTCGCAAACCCTACAGTTTGAATATGATGTACCCTCAGTAGGGAATATAGTTGACAGCACGCATTTGTACAATAGTAAACTTACACTCGAGTTCTCTCACTCCTGAAGAGTCCCAAAAAGGACAAAAACAGCTGTCGAGTGATTCTCAGTGTTTGTTTACTATTGTACAATCTTGGGAACTTACAACAGGCGATTCGAGATTTTTATTTTTTCCAACGCTTATGTTGGCTATAATTATCGAAGGATCGACTTATGTAATTGCTTTTTTACATACCTGTCGACAAAGTTGCTTAATGCGAACCATTGCGTACGTGATCGCTAACACTAGTCGATACTAGATGTCGCAAAACCTACAGTTTATAATTTATTTATTGCATTGGTGTAAATGTAAGCTGTAAATAAATGATTTCTTTTTTTTGTTTTTTCTCTGCCTGGCTGATTCTAAAGGAAACTCAATTACTCCTAAATTTTAACATCAAGTTTCCATACAAGTTACACAACAAATTTTGATGTTATTTGATAAATTAATAAAGCTACTAACAAAGACTGACAAACTCAATTACTTTTAGCAATGGCCCGATGAAACACTAAAACAGAAGTTTTTCTAACCATCCTCTATCGGAGGTTCCGTTGATATCTCTTCGGCAAAACAAACCATTATAATTAATTATGGTGAACCCTTGATGAGCATTATTAACAGTTATAATACAATTTGTTGAAAGTTTAACAAAGTTACTGTTATTGTTGTTGTTGATGAATACAGCATTGCTACAAGAACGTTCCGGTTGTCCCTGAATTGGCCAACAATGTGGCCAACGTTTTCTGAACCAAGCTGCTGGACGCCTACTAGATTATGTAAAATTTTTAATTTAGTTAAGAATAAAAGTCGATTCCCTAGTGTATGTACTATATTTTTCTCGTATTTTCACTTAGAAAATAGATATCAAGATGCGGTTTTTACCATTTTTATTTAATATCATGCTCTTCCAAATAAATAATTTAAAAGTATAACATTGCATTTGAAAATTTACAAAAAAAGTAGAAAAATTAACAATTGGTCAAACAACGCTATCTAGCGATCGTTAAAAAAACCAGAATAAAACGATAATATAATATTTTATTAGACATTGAATTAATTTTCAAATGATATTAAATTTGTCAAAATCAATAAAGCGGTAACAAAACTTATGACTGTTTTACTTAGTCAGCTTTCTCTCAGTCATCCCTACAAGTTATTTGACAAGATAGAAGAAAAAAGCATTTAACAAACTACATAAAATGGTCCGAGGATTACGAATATTTAGAATTTTCCCATGGGTACCATTACCATGCATTTATTATAAAAATGTAGTTATTGTATTATTACTGTAAGCTTCGCCCTCTATCATGTGGAGTAGAAAACTTAAAAATATTTTCAACAGTTTCTCATAAGCGACTTTATTATATGGATTTTTCCCTAAGTTGTACGATAAATAAGTTTCTAAGATACAGCCATTTGACCTTTGTAGAAATCAGACACATGGTACTTAATTTCTATTATTTCATAAAAACTAAAACCATTGATTAGAAACTTTGGAAAAATGCGCATTCAAATGGACGAAATACGACACAAAAGTACGACGAAACATAGATGGCTCTACCGTCCAATTGCAGAGAGATTTACTCCAGTTTCTCCTCCTTTATTTTTATGTCAGTTCCACCGTACCTGTCTCAAAGCGCGTTTCTTGAATACGAATATGAAAGTGGTTTGAGGGTGAAGTTACTGCATTGTTACAAGATACTGGATTGATTATAAAATTAGTTACCGTAGTTTTTTAGACAATTAGTAAATATGAATACGTCAGTTGCACAAATAATAAAAAAGCAGCGTAGACGCCGTAGACACGTTTTTTAAAATTCCTTACAAAAAATGTAAAGCGTACAAGGGAGTAGCAAAAAAAAATTTGTATTGCAGGTTGTGGATATTGACACTTGAAATAAGTTAATATGTAAAAAACTTTTTTTACCCTCAAAAATTATTATAAACAATAAAAGCAATTATTACGTATAAAATCTGGGGCCTATAAAATTCATAAAAGGAAGTAAGCAAATTATTATTATTTGTATACCTTTTAGGGTTTTCTTTTTTAATTCCAAATTGATCAGATAAACATTATGCATTATGCATTAATGTAGTACTATATGCGCAGATCAGAAGAGTTTCTAAGAAAATAGAAAGTCCTTTAACAACTGTTTTGTTATTTGTTATTAAACATTAAAAGTTGTCATTAGAAGGTACTAAAAGCTATTGTGTGTAATTAATTTTGAAAAACAATATTTAAAATTAAATACAATTGACTCAGCATACTTTGAGCAGTAAATTTTATGTTATTTTTTTTCTTCTTAGAATCAATCCTCGCAAAGCGAATTGCCAACCGAGGACGTCCTTCTCGATTCAAAAAATATCTTTCCAACTGGGTCCGAAGCGAATAAATTATTTATGTAAATACAACCACACATTACATGAAAATACATGAAATGATATAAGTAAAATGTGTGTCTTACGACAACTCGTGTATAACAGAGACACGTGTGAATAGTATAAACTAAGTAAGTGTCGAACAGTTAACTGTAACGACATGTGAGTGTTAAAGTGCATAGCGCTATCTAAGCGATAATTTAATGTTTAAAACACGTGTGTCGATAAAGCCGTCTTGTACAGTTGTATACCGCACTTAAGTATACACCTCTGATGAGCTCATAATAAGAGCGAAATGCTGCATCAGGTGTTCTTTTCGTTGCGTGTGTGCTTCTGTACAAGAAATACTTGGCTTCATCAACACACGTGTGTTTTAAGCATTAAAGTTATTGCTTAGATAGCGCTATGCACTTTAACACTCAGATGTCGTTACAGTTAACTGTTGGCATTTTTGCTTAGTTTATAAAAAATGATATTTTATCATAAGTTGTATTTAATTTAATTTTCTAATTTTCTGAGTGTATTTAACCGATTGACCTCAACTTGGTCACGTTTTGCTTATTAAAAATTCTGTTTTAATTATTTATATTCTTGTATTAATTTCTATGAATTACGTAGTTATTATTACATACGCAAGATTAACTGATTTTAAAGTATTTTCATTTATATCTTCTAAAAGTCATATTGGTTAATTCTAGTCGACGACAGGCTCCATATATACCCTTGATTACTGCAACCTAGAATAAAATGATAGAATCTAATCTGTAGCTCACAATAAGCTTTCTGAAAGACTCATTTTTTATTATGAGAAGATTTTCATTCGGTGTCTGTTACAAAAAGTTTGATACATTCGTCTTGGGTAAACACTTTTGGTTTTTTTGTGATACATACTGCGTAGTTTTTATCATAGAAAGGTCCAAACCATAATGTATGCTAGACTATGTTTTCGCGGCGATTATTTCGAATTTTCTTTTGAGCACCTGACATTTGCTCTCATCACTGATCTCAAAAGTAGAACTTTTTGAGATATCGAGAAAGTTCTATGAGTTTTAAACAATACACTTTTTTATTCGATTGCATCATTAACAACTCTTCTCTCTCAATTTGAATCTCTGGATTAAAGCTTGATATTTTCATTAAACATTGTGGTAGCTAGGGCAATGTAAAAAATATTTGTCGTCAAAAAATTTTATTGAAATAACTAAATTTTTTTTTTTTTATTTCTATATTATTTGAACCATTAACTAATTGACAAAAGAGCTAACGATTCAACAACACCAATTTTAACGAATATGGTAAGAATAATTAACTAAACATCTAAGCTTAAAATAATAAATTCTAATTATGTGAATTAGAACCTACATAAACAAATATTTATGGCATCTCGATTACAATGAAATTGTCGTGGTAACTTAAATTAATTTGGGGAGTCATTCTTAGATTTAGTTAATGTTCTTTGGTAGTGCTATCGCCTTTGATAACAAAGCTTTCTATATAAAAAATGTAATCTTTTCAATACCTGCTATGTACAATTTCCAATACAACGATTTAACAACAAAGTTGAGATTGTCGACATTTCAGTTGTAATTCCGATTGCTACATTAATTAAAGCATGCGAACAAAATTTAGCACAAGAGTTACGGAAGAAGAAAAATTTAAAATATTTCTTGTATATCAAAAGGGTTATTTATTTTCTGGCATTTATATTTAAATAAAACGAAATTTGTAATGTTAAAAAAATTAGCATAGTTAATGAGACGTTAGCATTATGCTAACAACGATGTTCCTATATAATTTATCATAATCCCCTTCTTTCAAAGTTGAGATTTATTCCCGAAAATAAACTGTAAGGTTTGCTATGGTTATAATCAACTGAAGTGAATTAACAAAGTTATTAATGAGTAAAATGATAACATTCCCCTTTTCAAAGGAACGAGTTTTCGAAGAATATGTCCACAGAAAAGTTCATACGCTCCAGCTTAAGTTTTTATAATTGGATTTGATACACGGTCACTTCTTTTGAAAAATAAAAGTTTCGTTTAACAGTGGTAAAATTTCTTAAGGTTCGTATTACTTTTGCTTTATCAATGTGTTATGCCAAAGCATCGTTGGCATTAATGATCAGAATCGACTTTTCTAAACTTATAATATCGATCGGCGAATATAAACTGGTAGG